>UZAN01043501.1:0-16624 GCA_900618425.1 Echinostoma caproni
CACTCGTTCCATGTATAAACATATAGCAGCACGCACCGCTACATACAAGTCTTCTATAATACCGTACCTGGCACGGTTTCTTACCAACGCTGATCTTGTCATTGAGACTCTTAGACTCTTTGCTAAATTGGCTTTTTGTATATGTAACGTATCATCATACGTTTTGTTACCATGTAATTTCCAAAGAAGAGTGATTGTGTAGTACCTGAACGTTCATCCCCTATAGGGAGAATTAAAGCCGCTTCTTGACTTGACTTGAATGTCCACTTACTTAATCAAGTCTTCGGTAGAATTCAACCAGTGTTGTTCCCACGTTTGTTATAAGTGTACATTCGACCGTACACGGGGTACGCCATCCAAGCTTGGAGCCCATGGTTGCAACATGATCGTAAGATGCTGCAGCGTCCACAAAGTCTTGCCACCAAGATGGTCAAGGGATTGATCTGCTTCACCTATGAAGAGAGATTACGATCATTGGGACTATATTCTGCTCAGCATCGCCGAATTCGGGTGGACTTCATTTTGACGTATCAAATATTGCAGAACCCAAACCATCCATGTCGGCAGCTGCTCATGTTATCAAACAACATACACCTTAAAGTTAATGATTNTGATTCTAAAGTGTTGACTAGAATACCGGCGTCAATCTTTTGCAGTCAGGGTATGCAGAACTGGGAACGCCCTTCCAACTCACGTCGTTTGTGGACTAACTATTGAATCTTTCAAGTGGAGACTTCATGAAACTCTGGCACATTGCACATTCTAACATAAACTAGTGAAAGAAAACATTATATGTTATCCTCCCCCCGGGAACTGTGTGATATTTTATCATTTTTTGCTGAAAAACGGTTCATCTGTGTAAATATCCTATGAGGACAAGCGACGTATGAGCTTGTAAATTCCCATAATACAACTTTGACAACGACATTGCCTCGATAGTAACGTCATAGGACGTTTTACCTCGGCGAATGTGTTTGAATTCTACCACCACCACCTGACGTTCCCTATTTTGTGTTGCATGGTAGTCCTTTGATTGACCGCCTCCCCCTTGCAGAAAATTTTATCATAGTATATGCAATAAAAGGAAGTACAATGAAAAAGTAAAGGAAATTATCTCGGTTTGTGAGATTTCTAAAGACCACAGTCTGATGTTTGTGTTGAGATCAGTAGCCTGTACCGTACAAAAGCATAGGCGATACCCGTGCGTGGGTTCCAATCCCTCCGAAGCTAGGGATCTGTTCATTACCAACAAACGGAACACTCTTGTATTTATTAAGCTATCAGAATAAAATAATCTCAAAACAATTACTTTTATTTATTGGTTTTGTGTTCATTACAAAGCCTCTTTCAGCGTGTAGTACACACCATACCAGTAATCGCAATGGATCGGCCCACAGGCAATATAGTTCATACTTCGGTGATATGTCTTGGGAGGTGATACTTCAACAAAAGCCCTACAAATGAAAGCTCCAATTCAATGAATGGCGTCGAGCGCGTGAAAGGCCTCACATAATTGAGGCAGCTTGAGAACTCGGTTCCGTATAATTTCGCAAACTTGGTCTGACATGGATGATGCAGCCTTAATCTTCAACGCGCCCCCAAAACACACCAGTAGCCTGAAGATGTTTTTCACAGCTGGTCCCATACAGCCCCATAAGATGACAAATGGTTTGTAGTTTTAATCTATTTTTTGTTCTATTCTCCTGACCTAAAATCTATGCATCCCACCTTCCATACTCCAGCCTACATAAACATGAAAACTGTGCATCAGAGGATCCGCTAATCGCCCCCAAACCTACATTAGGTAGACACTTAGACTCATTCATTTTGATTCTGTCTCCAATAGTGAAGTCAACGACACGTCATGATCGCAGTCAGAACCTTTCGTCGGAAGAATGGTCACAACAATGTGATCCCTAAAGCATGTGCCCCAAGAGCATATGTGCGCAACTCAGCGGATTCATCGACAGTCCCTGTTTAGCAGCAAAAAGAACCATTTAGCGCAAAGCATTCAAAAAGATCGTCGCACAAAGTTTGCACCTAAGCCTGAATTGGTCGGCGAACCTAGGGCAGATGTTTAACCAATATTTTAGACAGCAGCGGTCTGAGTGATGACTTCCCGGGTACTCCAATATGCATTGCATATCAGTCTATTAGATCGTCTGGCTCACTATGACGGAAAGAACTGCGCTTTGCTTTAATCGTCTTAACATTCCCACAAGGCATATTTCGAATAGAACAGAAGGTGGCGAAAAAGCTCGTTTTCAATAATAATTATTATTAATCATGCCAATACATCACACTAAAAATTATGACGTTTAAATATGTATCAGTATTCAACTATTAACGCCACATAATTGTTTTAGGAAAGGTAAAATTAACACCATAGGTTATTTGGGCTAATTTCGCCTTCGGATTCTCAATGATCACAATTGTTAGTTCATACGCTCTTTGGGACCATTAGGGATATGGGGTGTGTGAGAGCTCGGTCAGGGGGACATAAGCGCCTGCAAAAATTGTTTTTGATTATACAGAGGAGGTATTGCAGACGAATCCCTAAAGCTTCCGCTCTGGTAGGTACACGACATCGAACTCTGTTCTCGAGGAATTTCTGGTTGTGCCTACCTCGACGGTGTAGAGTTTCGTTAATATCAGTAGGGTAACCCTCGACTTTTTGTCCGTCCCATTCTTCATATGCCAGCAGTAGGGTAACAGGCCAATCCATGGTGCTCCTTGTAATAATTGGAGACCTTCCACATATTTAGGCAGATGACTACCTGTCAGTTTATCCATCACTCTACAAGCCACAGATTTAGGTATATTGAGAGACTAGAAATATACATGGATTTTTACCCTCCATTAAACAACGATATCATCATTATTTTCTGATAGTCATTATGTAATTTCCGGCCCATCAAAGTGAATTCAGAATAATTCTGGGCAAATAACTGTTTTCGACGATTATCAATCGTGTCATTACAATTTAAGGATGTTGATAAAACTAGGGGTTCGATGGAGAATTTGTTGAATATGTGGAATGGAACACTAAGTATGTGTCTGTTTGTATGTTGTACGTATTTAGTTCAATAGCACAGAGAATTTCAGTCACGTCTCATCGGTTACCTGCTTCAGATTCCAGTAATTGGTGTGATTATGTGAATACGCTTGTGCGTGTGGGCTCGGGAAGGAGTGTGTTCAACAACCTGTTGGAAATGATCAGCTTCTATTAAACGCAGCAGGTCAAACAGTTCGGGGATCAAGTGTTTAATACAGATCCTCATGGCTATGGCTAGCGTGCACGCTATAAAGAATCGGGACTAGTTGAAGGGAATCTGATAAAAAATTTTATAAAGCTTCATCTGGGATAGCATATTGACTGCTGTCTACAACATGGTCGAGAATCGCTTTTGAGATGGATACAGAACCATTGTGGTGATTGCTCATGAACCATGAACTCTTTTGTTTTATTGAACAATATACCCTTGCACATTTCGACTTTCCGCTTATTACAGTTCGATTCCGTTGCTGAGTTCTGTGTTATGATTTCATTTTGAGTTTTAGTTCTGGGTTGGACTATTACTGCGGATTGTATCGTTTGATGCGTCTCTTAGTTTGTAGTGTCATAAGACCGACATAAAGACCGTCATAAACACCTTTGACTGAGTAAGTAAACAATGAAGCAGTATTTTGTTTTATTCCGTGTCGTTGTTGGTGGAGAAACTTTGAAAGAGCAGCGTAGTGAGTCACTTCAGACGTAAATTTTAACGCTTTGTTCAGTCGTCTTGCGAGGATTTCTACAGCAACCTAACCCTTGAAAAGGAACACTAATGAACAAGTTCTTCTTTTTAAGTCTTTCTGTGTGTATCCTTGGAATATAACGGTGTGGGTAAACACAGCTTCTAAGCATGTCTGAAATAAAAATGAGAATTTGAAAAGTTTGCGAAATTAAAGGGCTACCATGCCTTTTAGGACAAGGGTCTGACTGCAGCCTGACCTTGGATGGTTGCTAGTTCGCAATTGAAGAATGAAATCCTTTTCGTTGCCTTGTGGACTCTCTGTTTTGGGGGCGCTGTGCCACATTGAAACTGTCTGAAACCCTCCGTTGTATTCACTGTTGCATAATGCGTAGCAAGCACCTCCACCTGATACTCCTTTATGTAGAAAAAGAGTCGGTTCTCCCTAGATGAGAATATAACGGGTTCGATCTTATCCACCTTTTGAGGTACGCAGACATTCTTTGGACGACAAGACGTTGTCCGTGGCCAAACTCTTCGAGAGTCTCCGTCTCTTACACCAATTCGCATATGATCCGGATGGTTTGATATATTTCATTACCGTTCCCATTGGCTGTGTTTAGTCACTGTGCCTCAGTAGGTTAAAAAATACTTTCAGTGAAGCTTGTCCTCAAATTCATAACAGTTATATTTTTCAAGAAGTTATATTTTTGGTGAAAAAACGGTATTGTAAGGATGGTGTTTATCAACTCGGTTCATAGTTCAGGGCTTTAGAATCATCACGCAAGTCTATAATTTCACTCCATTGAAGTCGTCTACTTTATCATATCATTAAAGGTCTGTTACATGCGTTTTCTCCATCCGTTGAATCCTACTGCATGCGATCGCTACATGCTCAGTGAATTGTGGGGACTACGTTGTCACCATAGCTCCTATCAGTGACGGAGTCTGCATCCGAAACATCACATGCACGACGAGATAGCACAAAATCTTCTGGTGTCAAGGTAAAAAACTTAGGTAATTCTTGTATGTAGTTAACACGAAAAGACAAACGTGGTCAGAATAGATATCGTCCGTGTGATCTCGTCCACCTGTAAACGCACATATGCACAATCCAGTCAAACACAGTAACATAATATTTGGTTGTTTAATTGGAGTTGGGGTCAGGTAAAGCCAGGTAGAAAAAAAATTGCTAGCGAGTGATAAAACGAACTGTTGAAAATAGATAGTGAATGCAGATGCTGATGAACGTGGAGGGACAGATCACATAAGTACTAGCGTAGCAGATGCGTTTGTAACCACTATTTTCCAAGGATAGACTAATATAGAGGAATTGATGCAGGAGCACCAAATGCACTTCGAGATAGGAACTCTTCTGCGATTGCTACAGTAACGTTGATTTTTATGCACAATTATAGCTACTCAGTCCCGCGGGACTCGATCATACCTAACGCTATTACGCTATTATTTTATGAAAAGCAAACGAATGTTTGATATGGGTTCTAATATTGAGTACACCAACCATAGAGAAACACAGGGCTGTGATGACACGTTTCCGAAATTGGAGTATACTTGAACTTACTCGTACTGCATTGTAATTACACAAATTTCAGAAAAGAATCACTGTAACCGCTGAATACAACTTTGAAAGTAAAATGTTGCTTCAGGGTGATTCATAGTTCTGCATGTGCATATGATAGAGGAGTGTTCTTGATGTGAGGTCATCCGGGTAGGGGAGTGGTTTGGAATGTGTCCTGCATTGGATGGCTAATTGTCTGTGCTTTGGTTAAACCGCCTTTGGTTGGATTGCAATGAATGGTGGTAGTATGCTTGATCATCGTGCACGCACAACACACATACAAACCACTCAACGCCCAGATGATGGGCACTCAACTCATCTGACACAAACAGTGTGCACAAAAGCTTACGATTTTCCGTGGTTCCGAATTAATAACTATTGCCAACAACAACAACATCACTCTGATTACAAGCTCTTTCACAGACACCCGATCATCTTATGCGGGGCTCACATCCCTCTCCCTAATCCCCAGCCTGAATTACCTTTCGATCGACTATGAAAATATGTCCCCAATAGCTTATACCTTTTCTTTCATTTCGCCTGTTCACCGAGGATATAAATTTGTTTTCAAACGCGCCATCAGTCGAATTGACATCATCAGTGCTTGTGAAGTGGCTCTTTCTGTAGGCACGAGTGTGAATTATTCCTAGAGAATTGTTAGTTTTCCTACTGCTATTCTAATAATTATTTTTTCACGTGATTTTGCTTGAGCTGTAGGTATTTTACTGGCAAAAAATCCATACCAAGGATCACGTCGACTTCCTATTCCCGATCAAGGGAGGGTCGATAAAGTCAAACATTCTTTATAACTTCACTATGAATCATCTAAATAATTTTTCGTTGACAAAGTATTGTAAATTGGTTCTCGTAGCTCGGGTGAACTGAATTGTATTTCGCCTGTTCGCTGAGCTTGGCAATTGGTTTGCAAGCGTTTCAAAGAAAGAGGCTGGTGGTTGTCTGGTCATGGCTCTTTCACATTAGTCCATCCATAGTGGAACATGTTCAGACACTCAGTCAAAGTTGCCCTTCATTTCGGCTTAGATATATATGCTATATGCAGTTAACCTCCAGGAAGTGTATGCTTTCACAACAAACGGCTGCTGGGGAAATATAGAATTAGAGAAGATAAAGGGCGATGATGGAATTTTGATTCAGTGGTTGTAACCCCTTGACCACGGTTACCTTTCGGAAACTAAATACTTGGAGAGAAATTTGGTTAATCAGTCAGTCTAATGTGGTGGCTTATTATTAACTTAAGATAATCTGCATGCTGTATCACATTGTTCAGCCCATCCTTTGTGGAAATCAATGTAAACGAACATTCCGATGTTTCAAAATATAGGCATTCCGTAAACACAAATACACAGTAATGCCTCGCACTTGCTCCATCGCAATTCATTCATCATCAGCCCTTCTCAAAGTTGTTTTTATCGCCGATCAAGCGTTTTATTGCCTTTTGGAAGATTCAAATTAGTTCAAATAAACAGAACCATTCAGACCGTGCTCACCTGCCCTAGGGTCATTCGATCGTTTTGTTTTAAGTATAGATCACCAGAACTGGAGAGACCCCGATTTCAGCGGGACTGAATGTCACGTACAGGAATGCTCATTGATGGGACAAGCTTTACTGCCCTTGATTGAGTTTCAATCTAGAACCTCAGGGTCCAAGCACTTCAATGGCCGCGACCTGAACGAGTTGGTCACCACCAGCAGGTAAAAACGACAAGCATAAATCCATGTTTGTTCATCACCTTAAACCAGCATATCGTTTTCGGGTATCTCTCAGTGAAGCTGATCTTTGCATTCTCCAACGAAGTCATAATTCGTTTGATTTACATAAACTCATTCTTCAAATGTCATTCCGGATAGAAGAAGATGCGTGCCGTTTATCGCTGCCCAAAACTTCATCGATTTGCCATGACAATCAATGCACTGGCCTCTTCATGTTCCATCATCAAGTACACTTTGTCCGCAGAAATCATCCTATAACATACCCTTTATAAGTTTTCAAATAGTTCCCACCTTGAACGTACAGAGAGTGGAAATAGGATAATAGTTAAAATCTTTCTTAACTCAATAAAGGCTTAAACTAGTTATTTTGTGCTCGGAAATTGTTGAACTCTGACAAAATTGAGAAAACGAGTCGGTGGGCGAACAAATGTTTTTGGATATTCCGAGTCATGCTGGTGCATATCATTTGGTGCAAAACATTCTTATGTAATGACAGTCCTTGGCTCAATTCAAGGTGGCAGAGAGTAATGGAAGTGTATGCGTTTGTGTGTCTGTATGTGCGTGTAAGAATGTTCAGCGTGCTAGTTGATGTAACCTTTTCCCACTTGGGTCAAGTGACACGGCATGTTCTGTCCTGGTTTTCACAATCGGTCAAGGCAATTTGAGTGCGTGCACCAGTCGTTTTTGGCACACAGGTTGGGATCTAGCAATAGCGATCGCCTCGGCCACAGCTAATGTCAAAAACTCGAACCGTTTCGGTCCATTGAGTGGGATGCGATAATCAACATCGAAAGCCTCTCCGTTTCGATCTTGTGCCCGGTGTTTATGAGATGTGTCCCGATCGCGCTTGAGATACCGCCGGTTTTTCTCTGCTCCTTAAGCGTTGAGACTTATCGTACGACCTATGAAACATGGACCACAGACACACTTATATGAGTAAATTATCATGGATGAGGTCAATTTCAGCAGTTTGTCTTTCACTTGCATTCGCATCACCAGTGATGTAGAGAACACTGGTTTACGTTTGCCAGCGGCTATGTTGGAATTTGCAGCCGCTCTTAAACTGAGCCAATGGCTTTCAGTATGTAAGAATTTTTTTCCACTATATGATATGTCAGAGCATTACTAGGAATATCCGATAACAATTGTTTGCTCTTCAACTCGTTTTCTCAATGCTATCATGGGAATGTTCATTGGCAAAGGATAGGATTTGAAGACAGAACAGAAAAACTGCGACGCACGTGTAAACTGTACAGAAAGAACGGAACAGTGACACATCGTTCCACTAGGTTCAGACTGATGCCAGTTCCGTTATACATTAAGCAAAGGGAAAAGGAATTGAAAACCTAGAAAGTGCTTTCATCACCAGCTGAAAAACAATTTGGTTACTGATAAGGACGATAGCCGTCATAAGGTGGTTCACCAAACGAGCGTATCTCAAAAAAATATGAATGTATGTGGTCTTTGAATAGACAAATAACAATATTTTTACCTTGTTATTGCAAGTTTTACATCACAAAGCTTCATTAGATAAGAGTTGTATTCGGTTACTGATATTCCGATTGACCAGGTTGTAATTTGTGCGTTAGGAAGGCCTTAGTTTTGTAAATGAGCTAGCCACATTGCTTCATAGTACATAGTGAACTGAATAGATCAGTCTGTTCTTGCCTCTTCGTTTTACCGATGTAATGTTTTGGCAGGAATACCTTAATAATTAACACATATATCTGTACTTATGTACTTACTTAGTAAGTTTGTATATCCGCTGTGTTGACGGTTGTTGAACATTATTAAAATAGTAATTATAATATCGCTTAAGGATGAACAGAGGTGACCAACTACTGAAATCGTCATAAAATAGTTCGGATCTCGAGGTCAGTGTGATCGGATCATTTGAAGCCACTGCCCAGCATTTCAGCTCGCTGCATTTTGTTTTTTCCCGGGTGTTATTCTCTTCGTCCTCGTCCTCGCAAGGCAGACCCGCAAAAATTAATGAATTTGTAGTGACACGAAGTAGCTTCCATTCGACATGCACCATTCCCCGTGCATCTCATTGTTTTATTGCACCAATGCCACTTTTTGGTCAGTGCGTTTGCTTCCACTTTTTCACACTCCCTCTTCCGCCTATCCTCTGCAGGCTTACACAATACAAACTTCCTTCCTTTTGTGACTCGTTTCGTTTTCCTTTGGTGCGAACGCTCGTTCGCAATATAGACTCATTATCCCGGGGTACCGATAAATAAGTGTCTAAACAATGAACATGGATATGTTGATTCATTCAATGCCAAACCCAGATGGAATACGTGAGATGCAATTGGCAATGGTTCCATTTTAATATCCATGTTTCAATTTAGCGATCAGAGGGGATATCATCCATGTATCGCTTTTGGTGCACAACTGCAGTTAAATGAGTTGAGTCTATTCGGACTGAAGTCTATTTGCTTCAAAGGTACACTGATCTAATGTAATAAAATGCTCACAAGTCTCATCATAGTTTTTTTCTGGAAAAGACATCTCACATTAAGTTTTATTTAGTGCATATGTTACTTAATTCGCAGACGTTTACACATATATCAAGAAAACTCAAATAAAGAGAATTTATATACACCGCCACGTTTGAGCGGGTTCGTCCAACAGGCATTAAAATTCCGCTATCTTGCATGAACTTCCACAAGTATATACTAGGTGAACTCCACTGCATCTGGTCCTGGACATGTGCAACTCTCGGTACGATGCGGTGAAAAAATGCTAGGCTCACCTTCTTGAACCGATGCGAGTGACGTTGATTCAGCGTTAGGGACACAATCCGTCCCATTGACGCTCTGAGTAGCTTAAATATCACATATTGCCAAATACTTTTGCTAGATGGCACATCTCTTTTCACAAGCGTTCCGATTGAGACGACGAATTTACAGTGTAGTTTTACTGAAGCAAAAGTGGATAAGTGGATACCTACCGATTGATGATCTAAAACAGGGTTATTTTTCTGATCTGCCGATGTTTTAATGTGTAGCGTATAAAACGGTCCGCTTGAAACACTTAACGTACAATACAGACGTTACATAGACGACATTTTGTGCATGGCCGATTTCCTAACGGACTGTATGTGTATCTGCTAGATCATTCCAGTCCTGCATATCGGAATTTGAACTTTATGAATCAAACTTAAGTAAACAGTCAACTGGCATGTCTGGATGTTTGCCTAACTGGTCGTGATGACGGGTCGATCGAACGGTTAGCACTCAGGAAGGTCATGTGGAATGGACAATATCTTTGTATCGTTAGATTTGCATCACTCAGTAAAAAGAAGAATATTATACTTCATTTAACCAAACGAGCTAGAAAAATCTGTATGTTGGTTGATGCACTCCAAAATTTGCGGAACATCTTCATCCATAAGGGATATCCGGAGGGTTTGCTGGAATGAGTGATGCTAAGACACGAAGCATTTTCCAAGAGCGTCATTGGTGAGAAATCTGTATATATCTGTTTACCATTTAAAGGTAACACCTTGGCAAAGCTTGTGCATGCGTCGTCAACAACTCTTTCTACACATCCAGACTGCAAACCCGACTAGCATTTAGTCCATTACTCTGTCTGCGATTAAAGGTTAGAGCAATGGATTCTGCTGCCTCTTTCTGTGTTTACTCTTTCACTTACTCCCGTGGAGTATGACCAGACGTTAGTCTGAGTGCATCCGTGAGTCTTATCCTGCATGGTTGAGAAGTGGGGCAACTAGGTCAATCACAAGTGTCGCTGTATCGCACCTTATTGACACCAATCAGACCGTAAACGTGACTGAAACGTTTCGACCTCGGTACCGAGTGAAAACGTAACGGTTTAGACACGTGCGGTATCGCATTCTAACCAAAGTAGAGGCACTTAACACCCATCTGTGCAACCCCCTCCCACTGTGTGCTCAAAAGCAAATTGTGCAATCAACCAATCTCCTATGACCGAATTGTCAACAAGTGACCCGTCATAAAACATCTGAACAAATGGTAACCGAGGCACAATTATGTGAACCTCTATCTGCAATAATTCTAATAATAATCTTATGTAATACATATATTATCATATAATAATAAGCTACATTATTTAAGTGGTATGAATACGATCCCCTGAAAACGAGCGTATTCGACAATTTATATTCTTTTCATGTGCTGTTTGAGACTGGTTAAACATACAGATGTATGCATGTAGAAATGAAATTGGTAACTGTTTGGTTCTGTGACTTTTCACAGACCCAAGTGAAACACACATCGGCTGTTCAGTTTTATTAGAGGTCAGGTAAACTAATTTGAACGGAAGATTGTTTTGTTGATAAAACAGACCTACATACTCACCTCTCATTCGCGTTCACCTTCACATTCAATATAACACTGGGGGATAAATGCATAAATGGTACTGTGGAAAACCGACTGCGGATTGCGGAAGTATGGTCAATTACTTAGCATACGGTTTACTTAAAACATCAAATCACTGCAGATGAGGCAGGGTTAGGTGTTTCTAACCCTATCCCTATCTCGCACAGGAGTTAACAACAAATCCGGACAGGTCATTTGCGAATTAGATAGATAAAATACAAAACAATAAGAACGCAACAATTCGCATGAATTTCTTAAAATGATCTGTTTCACAATCAGTTAGAGCGGGCTATTGGCCAGCTCATTATACTTGTATCCCGAGGTCACACTGAATAAGCAAAGCGTAATTAACAGAATTGTACCAGTTCATTGATCAACGTGAACACGAATGTCGGTATCCAAACCCCCGTTTTGCCCAAGCACTTGTTGTACAATCTGTAGGGAGAGGAGGTGAATGGTGTGAGCAGGTCGTTTGGAGAAGAGACAGAGAGAGAGCCAATGAATGAGACGGGGAGCTATCGTGTGCAACGGGTTGGTCCCGGGGGTGGAATGAGGGTGGACAAACGACTTTCGATCGGAACGACCACACCCTTGGATAGCAGCCCATGGTTACATTACGTGCGGGGAAAATACAAAACAAACATTGTAATTAGTCTCAATAGGGTCTAACAAAACAGCTTTTACTCCCAACAAAAGCGATGATTGTAAGCGTGAATCAGCGACAGATGGGCTATTAAATAGCATCGCACAGCAAACCAATTGTGGAAGTTTGTCGGCTTTGCTTCATATCAAGCCGACGAATGCTTTTGAAAAGAAAGCGCATTTATACTTTATCCTGGAGATCGAATGAATTTCGGAAAAATTTCTTATCGAAAAATTACGATTTAGAGTTGTATTGGATTTATTTATAAGTGGGAAGTTGCTCCACTGGTTTCCTCTACCAAATATTCCGCTATCCGGGCTGTACTCTGGACCACACTAGCCAGACTTGGCAGCAATCTGAAACTGTGAGCCTAATGAAATTAAAACGATTCACGGAAAAGTGCGAAATCATAGCATTATTAAATTATAATATGATATGAAAGAGTATATTTCATCATACAATAACCCAATGCAGATAATGATTATGATCTCACTGAGTTTAACGCATTTTGTTCAGTTTGAATACAACAGTCAGCGAGTGGGAATTGTTGATAACCGTTAGAAGATGGTAGAGATGTACGCCTACACTCGATCACAGAGAATCCGATAAGAATGAACTTAGGTTGTAATCATTCATTTTTCTAAACCTATTGAAACAGAAGCCAAGAATGTTTCCAAACGGACGAATTCGGATTTAGTGATCCCAAAACATGTTCATCAAACACTTACTATTCATCTGATAATCGATCTTATTTGAACCGTCCTGACGTGACCTGTATGAATAACCCCTGAGGAGGTTAACAACCACAGGACGGGTTCTCATTTTTATCAGGCTCCATTTGAACATCGTGCTTTTACCTCTCATTATGGTGACAAGGCCATAGAACATAATTGTAAATATCCCTTCGTTTACTGGCTATGAATACCATAGCACTGAATTTTTTGAAGGGATGGGCAGATAAAAAAAACAGCTACAACAGAACAAACACAAGCGCGTAAAACACTTTGAAAAATAAAGGTCCACTTCCCTGGTACAGTAGACGCAAACCGGACATGCGAATATTTTGCAACGAAGGACACCATTTTTCTGAATTACTTTTCGGTGGTATCATATTAAAAATAAAAATGTTGTTCAGAATACCTCCACCGGAACATGCACGCAGTTGTACTACTGCATTTCCATGAAAGTTCGAAACAGGTTTCAGTATGTCTAGTCAAAGGGAAAACAAAATTCGATACTTTTGTGCAGTGGGCGGATAAAATGTTGTAGAGTCTTCACCAGGTTTGGCTTCAAACGATTAATAATAGTGAAACTGTGTTAAATGAGGTCACATCACCTCGCCGTCCTCTATGCAAATCGCTCAAGTGAATTCCCAATCAACCTTGATGACGATTCTCTTGTCATTAAATTAATGAACGCTTTCTATCCAACTTAATATAAGAATAATGACAAGGACAAACACCACCTGCGAAATGCTCGAATGGAGTGTTGTAAATGTGTGGAAAGATGGCAACACCCTCCAGTTGCAGTCCATGAAAACAACGAAAATAAAATGCTTTCAAAAAGCTCAATTCAATCGTGACACAAGTCACTAGCTACGTGAAAACAAACACCTTAGGAATCATTAAAATGCAAGATAAAATGATTCAATAACGATGTATGCTACTTGCTTACAAACGGTTTTCATTTCACGCAGATCAACGTTTCAGCATACATGTTGAAAAGAAACGCACAACACAATTTCCGCTGTCGGAATCAGTTTTGCCACTTTAACAATAGATGCTGTTTCATCCTTTGTATTTGAAATTTCGTTCACACATGGACGTTTTCACCCTCCTTTTTGTAGTTTTAAACATTGTTGGACCTCCAACGGACAGACACACGAACGCAACTCTGTCAAGTGTACTTGGAATCCGTTCAGTTTTCCCTTATTTTTTCTGGGAACAGATTCCACGGAGGAAATAGAAAATGCTAACACCTACCGTCCTCGAAACCAGTCATCATGCTCCCGACAACCTAGCTCACGGTGACAAATCACAATCGTGCGTGTTGTTCGGATAAACGCTCCATGTAATATGGGCAGAGTAACTTGCAGTGAGTAGTGTCCAACTAGCCCTAGTATATGTCCAAGCCGCGCGAAAAAAAAGAACGGTCCACGGGAGTCCGCCTTACCAATTCACATTTGCAACCCCGGGAGAAACATTAACTTTCTTCCTGTTCTTCTGAACGAAGCAAAAACGAAAGCACTAATCTTTCATAACCAAATGATCCGTAGTTAATAACCTATTGTTCAAGGAGATAGAATGTGCATGCAGAAATGATTGATTCTTTTGTCTGGTCTTGTTTAACGGATTGGAGCATCGGCCTACACATTACAAAACGTCTAAACCTCGAAAGTGATAGCTGAAAATGGAAGTATAAGTCTTACCCACCTGTCGTATACGGATTGCATAACGTTTAATTTCAAACTGTTTTCTGAAATCTGATGATGCACGTTAAAATTTCCACTCTATGAAACTTAAATAGGATATCGTGCATTTAATGGTTGGCTTGACTAGGGTCATAAGTTTGTGAATAGACACTGATACCTTAGTGAAGGTTGAATGCTGGGATTGAAAGGGTCAGGTAATGAAAACAAAACAGTTTTATCTCAAACTAGTTATACTGGAACAGAAAATGTACAACTTTAGGATGATTCGTCAGGATGTTATATAATTCATCATGGAACCGTATGCATAACAACGATAAAAAGGTAAACAGTAGTGTCTAATAAAAACCCAAACAATACTTACGCTAAAATCCGTTCATCAGTTAACATGAGATAAGTGTTTGATGCTCTAAAATGTGGACAATATAAAGGGACAGCTCCTTTTGATGCAATTGCACCAGCTCCTTTGGTAATTTGTTATAAAACATTCACGGCTGAGAATTATAAAACGCCTAATGTTTTGTTAAGAGTAAGAGTAAAGTTACAATTTTGTCCTTGGTTTTTGTCTAGGGTTTCAAAATCAACCCACTTCTTGAAAATTTTGAATGTTTCTCCGTTCGATCAAAAACATGACTTCTCAAAATGATATTGATTTCTTCAGTGTTACTTCTGATTAATGTATTGAATTCTCTGACTTCTTAGAGGTTTGCAACCATAAATCAGAACATTAAGTTACATTGAGGCAAACTTGAGAGTGACTTTTATTTTTTTTGAGGCCCGTGGGTGGATTTCAGACAGTACATTGCCTACACGAGTTTGTTGATTCTGCTTATCAAAAAACGTGATTAGCCCTCTTATAACAATGGGGTATCCTCTCATGTTAAACCAGTAACCTTTCAAGTCTTAAAAAACCAATGATGACAACAAATTTGAAAACAAGTGAGTTCCGTCACTTGAACAAAGTTTTATTTAGCTAACTCATTCAGAGGAGATGATACAAGAGACGTCTTCAAAGGTGAATACGGCAAATGACCCTTTGAGATTTTACGTATTGTACTGTATTTTATTCTATTGCAATAAATTATGTAGGCATAAAGCCTACATTTCAGTTAAAATATGCAGATTGGAGCGAGGAAGAGAAAAAGAATAAAAATAAACATGAAGAAAGTCATTTAAATCCAAAAGCTGTTAACGAAGTCTATGAAAACGTGTTTTTTTTATTAGAATGCGTGCTAATGAGGGTACTGTAGAGTTACAATATATGTTTATTCGAGAAGGAACACAACAGTTTTGGGATCTATTTGAAGAATGGGAACAACAGGAAGATGGATCAGCGTGTAGGGTATATGTGGAATCAAAAAGAATCTTATGTGCTAGCTTTTTACATGTATTCAAATGATGTTCGCACAGGTTGGTTACCAGCTGCTCCAGTGGGATTGAAGAGACATTGCTAATGTTGACCAGTCCACGTCGAAGCAGTTCAAAATCTTTCTTTAGGAGATTGGAAAAACGGGCGAACAATAAAGTAAACAGGGAAAACACCGGAACACGAATTTGGAAATAATTGCTAGTGGAATATGAACTGTAGAGGTTTACGGATATGAAAATAAAGTCGTCAAAGCTTACCAACTATGGTGAATGTTATTGTTATAATGTTAACAGCACAGCGATTTCGGTAGAGAATTATATTCGGAAGAACTGAGAGACGCTTGGCCACTCGGATTTCAGAACCCGTCCCGAGAAATTTAGCACTCAACGGCCCCAAGATCCCCTTCAGCTCTATTGCCCGCCACATATTGGACTCCAAAGTTTGCATCGATCCAAAGCAGGCATTCCGGGTGTTAAACCAGCAGAAAACTGGGCGGTTGTTACGGTTTGCTGAGGCCGTAGCCATTCGGCGTCACAAACCAGATCTATGCAAACAATTATACTTTGTGGCCAGCCTAACCCTCCAATGGTAGCGCTGTCACCGTGATCCAGCTCGATAAACATGTTCTCCCACCCTATCCCTCTTTTCAACCTGACTGTGAGTGGTGACCTTTGACCTTCGCACTGATTTTGCCTAGTCGAGTGTTTTTGATATTTAAAGATTTGTCATTGTCCTGATTGAACTTTCACATGAATGTTTGTACACAGCTGAAG
>UZAN01043501.1:22535-41106 GCA_900618425.1 Echinostoma caproni
TCGGCCAATCGTATCAGCCGTGGGTCCGAAGTTGTGTAAACAACTCGAAAAGAAATCCCGCTCTCGGCTTAGTAGCCAGTCTGCAGTAGATGGCCAGTAATTGATGTCGAAGTTGTTCTGTGCGGCTGGCTTATGAACTGGTTCTTTGCGTAGCCCTCAAATCGATCCCATGCTGATAAATATTCTGTCACTCGGGTACGCAACGGCCTCTTAATTCTGCCCATGTAGATGGTTCCGCACCCACATAAAAATTCACAGATTACTTGCGATTTGGCGGACAGAGAGTTATCATTTCACCAATGGCTTCGGAATCTGAGGTGTGGTGAAGCGAACGACCGGATTTAAAGCAAAATATGTTAGGATTTCCGAGGCCACCAGTCATCTCTGTACAAGTTGGCCTACATCGTCACCTTTGAACGGTAGTTGAATGAGAACTTCTCATTTTGGTGCTGGTATCCAAGAGGTTCGGCTTTTACACTGTACCTTTGTGTAAAGCTTTCTGGGCAATTATTGAACTTTACAGATTTCCGTGTGTCGAATTCGCTCACGTTCCACATTGTCCGAAGTACACAGTTTCCCAGCTCGATCAAACAGGATACGCATGAGACTTCGTTTGGATTGGATTTGAGCAAAACTCCTTAAGTGCGTATACTGTCCGGTCTACGTGGATTTTCGATGCACGGACCTGGAGATAGTTGCGTCTGATCTTCGCAGAAAACCAATAACTAGAAATGGAAGTGTAATGTTGTGCTCAGTTCCTGTAGTGAATTGGATGTCCTTGTGAAGTGAATTCAATTCAGCTAACAACTCCTCGCTCTCTCTCTCTGACGCTTCGTTTGGTTATTAACTTGTTACCGACGTATATTTCGTATAACACAATGCCGTTTGATATATGGCTTTGTTCTCTAGACTAGCCACGAATATGTCAACAAGAATAATACCCAACAGGCTGCCCATTCCAACATCATCGACTTGTTTAAATTGCCGACCTCGGAAACTGAAGAGTACAACCTTTGTGTATATAACTGGTAGCCGTTCCAGGACAGCAATTGGAATGCCCAACTGGATTTATTTCTCTAACACATAATCACAAATGTTGTGCAGAACTTCCCCAACGGGCACATTTGTGAACAAAGAAAGGACACCAAAAGATGCCATATGACAATCATTTATGTTTACCTCATCGAGCATCTGTGGTGAGTTCGAAACTAACCATCTGGGGGTGCTTTTTAATGGATTTTCCTACCTGTTCCAGTATTTTAATTCTCTGATTATGAGAGAAATGAGACGGTTTGGTTCCCTTTCCCGAACTATTCCAGAGTGAATAATTCCGATAGATTCATCAGAAAAACAGAGATGTGGCAAACAAGCTTGGTTTCAGTGTTTCATCTACCGGCTTTATCTACCAACTATCTCCCGTGATATTTCCCTGCGTTCTATAGTACTCTGAAATTGGCCAGTAGATAAAGCAGTGAAACAAAGCTTGTTCGCCACATCTTTGTTCTTCTCTTTCAGAGTGCTGGCGCTCCGTGAGAATTATACCTATTCCCAAATGAACAACGAGATACTATTGGCGAAAGGTTTCAGGTCAACTGTTGTCACGTCCGCTGGTTTGAAATTGATGGAGCGGTCAGTTCTGCATTGCATTCAGTTATTTCCCACTAGTCTCGATAGCATTTATCAGTTTGAATACAAACATGACTGCCCGACGTTGGATTTCGTTTTTTATTTATTTTACTTCATCTGCAAGTCTTCAGACAAGAAAGTCAAATGTGTGTGCTGTGCATTTCTTGACTTTTCTTCCGCTTTTGGCTCCGTGCCCGGCTCTTTTATTTAACAAAGTGCGATCGTTCGGTTGTCCCATTTCTCTTCTTGAATGCTTTCGTGATTATTTTTGGCAAAGTGAAAAGCAGGCGAAGTTGGGAAGAAGATAATGGTATCACTCAGTAGACCGAGTGTCCTTCAGTCTGCTCTCTTATTACCCTATCGTTTTTGCGACTTATGTCAACGACTTACGTGCTACTCCCCTGTAATACATTAGATTCAATGGGTAAAATATGGGTTAATCACTATTAGGCCAGTTGTACTGGTAGGGTAGATAGCGACGCTGACCACTAAAGTTACATAGGATACAAATGAGATACGACATAGTTTGAGCTTTCATCCCTCCTCTCTTCTTGCAAAAGATGAAGTCAAACACATCACTGACTACTTATAAGTTTGATTCTTGGGTTTGATGATCAGCCTGTGTATCGGAGCTCCAGTTCAAGTTGAGTGTGGCTAGTCAGATTGTCTAAGCACTTTGATTTGGGTGCTGAAGTCTGCTGGAACTGTGTTCGTAATCCGATAGTCCTCCAGTAAATCCATGGTTACGTAATCAGAGGAGCGTTTCGTAGCTCCGTTTCGCCTGGTCTGAAGTGGTTGATATCTCTAGTCCATACGAAACGTCCCACTCTGACTTTACGTGTGACGGATCCACCTCGTTTTATAATCTCAGTGGGGATCCAGCTCAAATTCCCATTTCGAAAAATACAGATATAAACATGATATCCTGCCCTAAACATTTCCAATATGAGGTTAGTATTTTAAGCGTTCGTGATTATGCAATATCTTGCTTGATCGATGTCATGGCGTCCAGAACACGCCGCATTGGTCGACCTACAAACAGCTCAACCGGGGACTTCGGCTCTGGGATAGCTGGGTTGGACGTCGAGCGGTAAATATAAATACAGATAATTACAGGTAAAAACCCATCCATCTCGGATATCGACCTACAGAAATTCTTTGGTATCGTATTTTTCCCGGAAAATGTCCGACAAGAGGAGCGTTCGTACTGAGCTTTCTAATGCATTTAGTAGTTAGTCCTCATTTTNTTTGAACGCGGTTCCCCTTTTTCTAGTACTAAGACGGTGGTCTTTTTTGATGGAAAGCTTGTATACAGCTCGCTAAAGCTTCAATGCAATGCAATGCAATACAATACAAATAAATTGCAACAGATACGGTGCAATAGCACGAAGTACGACAGATGGTGGAGGACAATCCCCAAGGTAAGGCTGATGTGATCAAACATTCACGTTGTTTGCACAGATTGTGTTTGTGTGTAAGAGTGACTAGAGCCTCAGCAAGCTCACTAACTTCGTGTTTGTTGTGTCTTAGGGGATCTAAAATGTGAGGTGGAACGAAAGAATTTTTCAATTCAAATAGGTATAATCGAATATCTGGATATTTTCTGCCCAATCGATGAAGTAAAGTATTCGAACCTTTCGTCCATCGCCTTCTTAAGTCAACTCGGGACGCGTTCGACCGTTCGGCGACTTAGCCGCATCTCTGACTTACCTAATTAGATGGTGGAGCATCCATACTTGAATTCGTAAACGCCGTTTGATTCGGAGAAGGGATTGGTGGTTGTTTTACCAATGTCGTTGGTGTATCCGGGTGATAGGGAAGACAATAATCGGGTCAACTGAGGAATAGACGCACTTGCCGGCAGAATTCAACCGCTTGCTGCTTTATTGACTTATGTGATAATCTTTGTATGAAAACTTTAAAAGAGTTTTCATTTCAGGGGCCGTTAGTGTTTTTCTACTATTGATGTCAGTTTGCAATGTTGTCGAGGAATGCAATCTGATGTCCGCATGCATGAGTTACTTCTTTTAGGCGCTCAGTTTCATCCATAAAGGGGTATTCTGTACGTAAATCACGCGATCAGGTGTTCGCCTATTGATCTAATCATTCAAACATTTTGATCAAGGTTAGGGCTGACATTCAAAAGCTCATCGTATTTGCCACCTTTAAAGAGTGATTGAATGATACGATGTTAATTTTCGTGATTCATTCTAAGGTGTTCTCGTTGAGACTAATCGGTGATTGTCATAGAACCGGTCTGCAGCATAGTCTGATATAAAGTGTTGTATTATAGTGAACACAACAATTCATCACCCTCATAATTAATAGGGAACGAGGAGTTCCTCACAATCTCAGAATAAATGAAGGCTTGTAAGTAAAATTAAGATTAAATAGACCGTTCTAGTACTCCTATGGTGATAAAAGTTGACAACGTGTAAATCGATGTCATTTAGAAAAAAATAACCATAAGTACTGCTGCCTTTTTATTATCACCAGAGACAAGAATATTGTCCAATATTTTCCCAACATTCGCATTGAACCCATTACTATATCCCGGTAGACAGCTTTGTTTTTCCCAAAATAAGCTGGGCGATGAAAACAGGGAAAACTAAGGTTACCTTGGGAATGTGTTTAGATACACCGTGATGGACCTCAAAATTATACCGGTTGCATAAACTTTTAACCCGAAGCCTTGTAAACCGACGGGCTATCATCACCTTTACTTCTCGTCTCAGCATATCATGCATCACGTATTTTATTGCTGATTGCTGAAGACACGTCCAGAACATTTCTATTACAAAATACCTTGGGTCCAGCACCCTATCCAAACGTTCCCGTTCCACTGCTCTAACTTCATGTGGTCTTCAAGTGACACAACGTGCCACTCTCAAGTATCTGGCTGATTCTTTCAGTGTCCCCACAGACCCTCTCCATTTTGTTTCTAAATCAAAAATGTCCCCTTTTGGAATGGAATTTGAAAACCTTAATGGTTTATCGCGCAGAAAGGGAGTAGGGGTAAGTTTTCTGGACCATCTGCAAATCTAGATGTTGGGTCAGTTATTTTTCAGCTAAACTGCCAAAAGAAATTTCATAATCAATCTGACACCCTCTACTACTCGGGTGATGGCTCTTTTCAACTGAAGGAACAAGTTTCTATAGAACCATGGTCGAGCCCTATGCCGGATAAGTTGTATACAAGCCATCTCCAGTTTGCGTATAAATCAAACAAGTCCACTTCGGATGCTGTCGCCTCCCTTATATATTACGTTACCAAATCCCCAGACGTATCTGCGGAACATGTAGGATGGGATTTTTTAGATTATTCATCGGCCTTTGATTCTATTCCACGTTCCCTAAAAGGAATAATTTGGCTATCTCAAGGACTCACTCATATGGTTAGTTGACTTCTTCGCAAACAGAACTCACTTGTTTAGTATAAAAACATTTAAACCGTTCGTGAGCACTTCGGGAGTGCTCCAGGCAGCGGTAACTTCTCCTCTCGTGTATTCCACTTTCAACAGTGACCTGTCGGCGAGTTATCCAGCGCAATCATTTAAATACGCTAACGATGTGGCACTTTGCTGAGCTCTATCTGTGCCTGATGACATTTTTGATTTATCCGGCAATATATCGCATATCCATGAATTTTCCGTTTGTTGTGGACAATCGCTTAATTTATCCAAGTCGTGAAAACAGATCCTCTAACTACAGTAGATTCTGTGACGTACTTAGGAGTTACCATTGACATAAACCTAAAGTGGTTATCACATGTTTATAATTGTGTGAAGAAGATTCGTAGATTATCCTTTCAACTTCAAAGACTTACACAGTTCAACTCCAAACAAACAATAAAATTCCAAATTTTGTGAATCAGTGTTTTTTCTTTTTTTGTTTATTGTTCACCAATGGATTTTGTTGGACTAGCTAAGACAGAATTAAACATTCTTCTTCGGCGTCCGTCAATTATCAGTCGTATATCTTCTATATCAGAACGTCAGCACACTAAAAAATTGCTTTGTTCTGGGACAACCGATCAGAACAACAATAGGCAAACTTGGGTGATTGGCCGGGACCGCCAACCAATCAAGACGGTTGACAGCATCCCAGTTAGCAAATCGCTTAATTAATGCATTCCCCATCCCGTCGCTCTTTCCTATAAATAAGCATACATTTAGCACAATAAATGAATTCATACACTCATCCAACTGTGTTCTATTCCACTACCTGTGGAGTTGCTATCTGGACCAGAAACGTTAACGGAGAACGATCCTTTGAGAATCCAATATTAAGAAGATCCTGTGCGGTTACAACATTCCATATTCGTTGATCTTTCGAGGAAACTCTGTGAACTACATTTGTTCTCGTTCTGCCTATCGCTTCCTACCTGCTTGCATTAACCTTTCCGGAAATTCTACAGTTCCTTTTTTTGATACAATCCTCGCAAACCGTCAGAGCGTGTTTCTGAATTTCTCAGCAACAATCCAGGTGAAATCTTTTGCTCGGAATGTTTCCTTCTTTCGATGAAATGATGTGCAAATTTTACATACATGTAATCATCAGCCAACGCTAACTCCTAAGTAAATAAAAGTACAAAAGAAACGAGTACAGGGCGATTTGACGAAACTGTGAAACACCTATTTCAGCAGTTGCTGTGAACCACAATATTGGAAAATGTTACACTTTGCAGCACACTCTCTCAGGATAGCAGGCTACAGTTAATCAGGGTCTTTTGTCTTGTTAGGGTTTAGCCGAGTCACTTCATGATGAATATTTGCGGGAGCAAAGATGATATCCGGCTTGATAATGTTCACGCCGCTTTCATCCGGCGTGATGGCGAACACAGCCCCGATGTTTTCAGATCCCTTATTCAAACTATCTGAAGACACAGTAAATGGCAGCACTGGAATTCGATACCAGAAATGCACACGAGAGCCTCCCAAGCTTCAAGTCTGCTTTTTTCGGTTGCTAAAAAAATAGAGTTGAGTCTGTGCAAGTGCATTCACGATCGATTTAGAAAGGGTGTGCACTTCAGTGTACTTATGCATCACGATGGTACTTTTGAAACGTGACTGTGGGGAAGGGAATCGATCGGAGTGGATGTAAACTGGGTTCAAGAAATAACAGATATTAAAGGATTCAGTATATTTTTGACAGATAACAAACAGGAGAAGGGATAGATTGGAAAAAACACAGTAATGAATGACGGATTTTGTCTCGTTGCATCCACAGGTTCAATAAAATACGCGGGTCTGGATTGAGACTCGTGGTCACGACTTCCAGTAAGAGAAAGGTGGTTGGTTTTACTTAAAATGACAGGAGAAAAGCTTAACACTGTGAAATCCGAGGTAATCATAAATAAGAACAATTTTCTACATGAGGTACATAAGTCAGTTTGACAAAGTGCAAATCCAGACGGGCGTAAAACACGGGGAGAAAATTGATCAAATTCTAAAACCCACAAGAGTTTACAAAACGGTATCGAACATGGAGAAATTTACGCGAATACTAGAAACAGAGGTTTGCGCGTATTCATTCAATGTAGTGCAAAAATGTGAGAAAATGCGTTCAGAACTTCGAGAGAAACCAAAATCTTTGGCCTTAGATTGTAATACATTTGAATGGAGCGCAGAATAAGAAACAGACCTTTGCTCATTGAATGTCGATAAATGTAATAAAACGAACACCTAGTTTGCAAGTATGGACTCTATGACCATCTCAGTTGGTAGTAAAACTAAAGAGCTGTGCTATGCAATTATTGATTTCTTTATGAAGTCAAATTTCTTGTAGCTCGAAGAAGACTCTATTCTTACATTTTAAATAGATTAATGAATTTGTTTATTTTTTCGATAAGTGGACGAACGGTATAACTGAAAGTGCTGCAAACATATACGGACGTAAGCGCGAGGCCGAGTCTCTGCGTAAAACAATGGTAGACTTGACAACCAAGGTGAGAGTCCATGCAAAATGGATCAGAATAACAACTGGGACATCTTAGTGGGAGCTTAACAAAACGTATATTGAGACCAAAGTTTGGAATTCTCACTGATAATTATCAATATTGGTTTCATGGAAGATTCCCATAGGAATATCAAAAACCAAACAATATAGCGAACAAGCTTGTTTCCGTAACCTCATCCTCAGGCCTTTACAGCTATGCATGTGAACAAATCTAATGAAGGCGAAGTTAAGAATACAAGCTTGTTTACTATATCGTTTGGCTTTTGATATTCCTATAGGAATCTTCTATGAATTAATAGAACGCAAGGATCCTCTGGTGCTCGAGGAACTCAACAGTTATTTGAGCTTTAGAATAGGGCTTGCGGAAGTGAACACAAAGATCGAATTTCTCCATCAGTGCATTGAACAGAACCAGTATCCGAAGACCTATTGGAAAGTGCTCCAACGTATTCGTATCAGACCAGATGCGGTCACTCTGAAGCGCCATGTCCGGAGTGAGATTGATACCATCAGATCATGTGTCATATTATTAAAGGAAAACGTTGAACAACACGAGTCTGTATGTGAACTATTGAACACTGAAGAACGCGAACGTTTCGAGCAATTTGCTTCGGATATCATCCAGAAAAGGGTCGAAAAAAACTTATGGAATTGAGTAATACAATAAATGATCGGAAAGCGAGATCAAAGTTCCCCCAGAATCCGGAGAGATAGGTTCACAATCTATTCAGTCTACCCATAGATAATACGCTACAGGAGGCTTTTTAGCTCGGTACTAAATTCTACTACCCAAAATCCAGAGATAATCAGCTTTCGATAGAAGTTCAATTTGAGAACCCATGTTCACAGACAGAAGTTTTAACTGCTATAGAACAGAAAGCAGTCGATGATTTCGAATCTACACTTGTTGATGCAGATTTTCAATATCGTCGCACGAAAGTAACACGTGGATGTTTCCCATTCCTCCTGCATTCATTGGTTGTAGATACGCAGATGACGTTGTTTTAGGTTGTAAAGCGTCCACCCCGGAAGAGGCTTCAGAAATTCAAAGCAAGTTAAGCGACGTTGCTGTTTGATCCCTGTCCCGTTCCCTCTCATTGAATGCCTCTAAATGTCAAGATGTTGTGTTTTCCCTCTTGGGCGGTGTGCCATATTCAGCCCTCACATATAGGTTCCCCACCCTCTCTGCCAATCAAAAATCCGTATCGAAATCAAAAGTAGTAAAATGCCTTGGTGTTACCTTATTACACAATTTATCATGGTCACTGCATGTTCAAAACACGTTCTGTAAAGTTAGAAAGCCTCATATTTCTCACTCCGATTGAGATTGCTTTCTGTTCCTCATAAGCTGATTGTTTGTGAATGCATGCGTGCTACCCCACTGGTTGTATCGCTCCCCAGTGATGTTTTCCGGCCTGTTGAAGAAAGACTTTTGTTTCCTGGCGAGATCTCTGAAACACATCTCTAAATGTAGTGGCATTGTCAGGGATAAACTGGCGGATTCTATCATAGATAGACACCTACAAGCATGCGAAAGTTTCACTGCCAAAATACTCTCAGACACTTACCACCCATTACACAACGAATTTCCAAAAGCTGTATCTACATCTTCCACACGCTCAAGATTTATTTGCTCGTACCTCTGCTTATCTTAATTCTGTTCTGTTATATCTAGCACGTCTACTTATTGACAAAGAGAAAATTTCCACAGAATTGCACAAGTGCTTGCTTCATTGACAAACACAATCTACTGCTTTCAGTTTCATTATGCAATGCGTTTATAAGTTTGAATCCACAAATATGGTGTAAATGCTGAGAATTCACCCATCCGGGTGCATAAAGCTACTACTGACTTGACTACTTAGTTAAAAACATTTCAAAGCACTTCATGATCTGAAACTGAATACAGAAATGATAATATCGGAACCCGACAAAGTTGGGGGAGTGATTCTATTGGATCGTAAAGATTACACAAACAATATGATGACAATTCTAAACGACAGTAACAAGTTTACGAAGCACAAAAAAAGGAAAAGTATTTCAATGGCAGCGGAAGGACAACGGATCAAATGCCTCAAAACGCTGAAAGATCAAAATTACTTATCGAGATCTTAGTAAGAAGAAATAAAACCAATTGGGACTCATATACCCGGACTGGATGGCCTACCGAAAGTTCACAAAGCTGGAACATCATTACGACCGGTGCTCGATTTGCGTAACTCACCCTTTCACTCAATTGCTGCATCACTCCTGCCTCCGGTCAGGAACAAAATCTACCTGAAGGATACTTTCGAATTTGTCGACCTAATTCGGGACCTGGACGTCACAGATTTGACAGAGTTCATTGGGCATAGAATCACCTTTTAAAAGTCTGCCACTATGTGAGACGGTGTCTAACCTTTGCCAGTGCATTGATGAGGAAAACATACAACTTGGAATTGCAACTACAAATTTGAAGGAATTGTTATTACGATGTACATATAATATCCAATTTTCTTTTAATGGCACAATCTACAAACAGACGAAAGGTGTAGCTATGGGTTCCTCACTTGACCCACTCCTTGCAGATGTTTTCTTAGCCAAACTGGAAAACAACGACGTACGAGATATCATACATCAACCACCGCTTTACTGCCGTTACGTTAGCGACACTTTTATCCTTTCCTATAAATGTATTTTATCGAACATAATATTGGATCGTTTTAGCCGAGCTCATCCGTCAATCAACTTTACGATGGAAACAGAAGATCAGAATACGTTCCACTTCCTCGATGTCAACTTCAAGAAGGGAATCAATGGGAAGTTATTCCGCTCAATGTTTCGAAAGCCAACATGGAACGGTTTTCAAAGTTTCGTTTCAATGAAATGTAAACGAAACTTAGTCCAATGTCTGGCCTTCAGAACTCAAATGATCTGCTCCAAGGATCTAGTGGAGGCAGAACTTAGATTCCTCAAATCTACACTCCTCAATAACGGATACCCAGAGGGTTCATCGACAAGAATCTCATAGAAAAGCCCACAATGCCTAAACCAAACACGGCCAAAAAGGAAGAACTATTCTTGCAGCTCCAGTTCAAAGGAGATTCAAGTGGTGATCTACTAAGAAGACGTCTGGAGAAAGCTATTGCACGAACATTTCCAGTCACCGCTCTACGTTTGATGTTTACAGGCCAGCCTCAGCTCTGTACAAACCTCAAGGATAAGCTGTCCATTCTCTCTTCATCTATGATAACGTATTCCTTCACTGGCACATGTTCGGCAAGGTATACAGGATGATGATGAACGATGAGGCAGTTCTCCCATAGGATCGGAGAACGAATTGCAAGAAAACAATAACCAGTGCTATTATGGCCCACCTTGCCGATACCAGGTATCAGCCAGAAAACGATGCATTCAAAGTCATCTACAAAGTACCGCAAAACGAATCGAATGTAGCTCGGAAACGTCACATGGCAACGGCAGAAGCTGGAGCAATGAAACCATGAACCCCCCATTGTGCAAACAGAAGAAGATGGTTACCGCATTCCCGTTGCCTTGGCCCAAATCAAAGCTACGTGATGACCCGAATCATGCCCTCAGTTGTGTCGAGATGACGCATCATGATGTGACAAATAGCACGTGACAAAAGGTTACCGAAAATTCCAGAACTGACCTTTGTCGCCACTCTCACTTCGCCCACTTTCCCCATTTTATCCACTCTCTCTGATTATACTTGATAGACATTGTTTTATTTTCATACTTAACCTCGACGGACCAATCACATTTATTTCTACGTTAGATATAAACTCAAACATAGCTGTAAAGGCCTGAAGACGAAGTCACGAAAACAAGCTCGTTCGCTACACTGTTTGGCTTTCAATATTGGTTTAATCATCATGTGTTGACTCCTTCAAAACTGACCTCGTTTGCCTCATTTTGTTGAGTGGTTTGCAATCAAGATGGTAACAAATCTGACTCTGGTTTTACCTTATTTTAATTTTCTTCCGTGATAATTCACTATCCACTTACAATGATTTAAATTGATGAAAACATTATCCAACAGATCTTTTTATACCTACCGGAAAAATAAGATTCTTTTATTCACAAATCCTTATTCTTGCACCCTCCAACCCCATTACGCGTCAACCTCGACATTTTGGCTTTGATCGAACGGTTTTGATTGACTTTTAGGTTTCCAAGCCTTTACATCCTGTCTCCTGATAAATTCATTTGGGATAGAGAACATTGGCGCAAAGCCATAAAACCACGAACGACTTTCCGACTCCTCAAACCGCAACAACTTTCAACTCCTCTCTTGTATGAATAACAAATATGTCATTTCGTACCCCGTGCCCTTGTTAATTAATCGTCAGACAGTCAGTTGTCTCTTGTCTTAACGAATTACTCCTACACTACAATGTCCAACCTTTTCCCGTTGAGTTTTATGTCCATACGCATTCTTGTGTGGGATTGAACAAGGAGTGATTGATTAAAATTTCCATGGTGAAATCAGGTTGAACCGTAACTTATTTCTCAGACATACAGGCATTGGGATAAACTAAGTTCGGATTACAGAGATCAGGCACAGCTGATAGGGGAACAAACTTTTCGGGTGTTGGTGCATAATAACGGCCCCATGTAAATGTCCCAAATGAATTACATGCTTCCAGCAGTGTATATCTTTCCTCAGGAACAACAAAAATTAAGGGGCAACATTATTCCTTCAATCGAGTAAACATTCATTACATCATCGGTTACATCTCGTGCGACAGTATTATTGGATTGGATTGACATTCAATGCTAGAGTGACCCGCAGATAATGAACCCCCAGGTGCAGGCAAACAGAACACAAGTTCGGTAATCTACATGCATTGAGAGACAGCTAAACAACGTGCCTCAAGTTATGAGCAATCCGGCTTAGAAATGAAGCAACGCAGGAGAGAATGGAACGAGATATCGAGTCAAGTCACTGTCCAAGCACAATCAAACCAAAGATAGGGGAACGTAAAGGGAACAGCATATTTAATGGGATAAATCGAGCAATAAATGAGTCAGGCTGCTTTTGTGTTCGGTGTACTAAGCTCAGGGTGGGGGCTGGTACTGGTGTAATGTTATTGAGTGCGTTATTGGTAAGTGATGCTTGTGTGTGAGTCTGAGGGACCAAATTGGATATTTACCTTTGATCATGTGATACAGTCAATCGGTGTCCAACCTAAAATGGGCTGTGTTCCTGGATCTTTGTATGCAACTGCCTATCTGTTTGCTCAATGTAAGATGCTACGCATTCACATTCACACTGGCAAATGACGTGTGATTTGGCGGATAGTGGTAGGAGTTGCTTTGTGGGTGAAGTGGGGATGCGCGTAGTTGAGCACGGGACGATTGGTTTGGCGGTATTATGATTCCGTCTTACCACATTTTTCAATTAGCCTTGGAGTATCGGGCTGATTTGGTCGCCTTTGAGGAGAAGGTAATTGTAGACCTTCTTCTTAGGAACGTACGACACTACTCGTTTTGCTACGGTGTCCTAATGAAATTCTTGATAAAATTACCAGAGTAGACATTCTAGAGAACAATTAACTTGATGCAACGCATATGAACCAAGCGGTATTCTGTTCCATGTATTTTTCCAACAATTCAAGGTCAAAGAGAAGTCACATAACGATGAAAATCCACTTTATTGAAACAAAAGCTGTTCATTTTAGAAATTTGAAGCAATCAGTTCCCTTTACGGTTTATATAAACAACGTTTTAACCTCTCGCGACATTTGTCTTCCTTCTGTTCACTTCTCTCATTCGTGATTTAATCGGAACTGTTATCTTGGTAAAGCAAGATTCCTTCGAGTTTCTCGTATTGTATTCTTTCAGGTATTCCTATAGACATTAAAAAACTGAGGAGAACCCGCGAAATCTTTTCATGGATACGTTGTGTAGCATCATCTTGCTAAGGTGGTTAAAGAACCTTTCGTACTGATTGTGCTTGTTTGTAAAATTGATTTCACGTTCGATTCCAACAGAGGGAGAGATTTTGACGAAATACAAAGTGCAGTTTGCACAACAACCTTTAGAGTAAGCACGGCTAAAGGGGGCTTAAGATAGTACACCGCATTATGTCTACTTCTACGGGTAGACATCAAACATAAATGACCATAGTGGCTTTGTGGTGGTGCCTTATTTGTAATTATGAATAGCAACCATACAGAGTGTTCTACTATATATTCAATAGACTATTTGATCGTTCCTCACATTATTCTGATAGAATGATGGACGATCATTCTGTTCCGAATTTAACGGGTTAGTGTTTCCAACAAGAGTGACCTCGAAAATAAATTCTCTTGTAACTGATCACATAATGAGTAAAGGATTTTTGTTAGCGTCATTATATACAACCTTTGGAGTGCAATGATTAATTTTCCGAAACATTTCCTTATTTAACCCGGGGAGATAGAAAGCATATATTGTAACCACTAAATTGAAATTCGTTCAAAAGCTCAATGTACTATCCAAACACACTTTACTTCTGAATAAAACAGCTTATACACTAGGGACAGAAATTAGATTAATTCTGGAATTTGCTTGCCCTCAATCAGCCGTCTACGCGCCTTGAATGGGCCGGAATGTTATCAGAATAATACCGTATGTTGAAAGTTTGATTTATGCATTGTTACAGGCTGGAACACAATTGGTTATCGAGCCAATATCTGAAAGCGGATTGATAAAAGGCAAAACCAATGGCCAGTATCAGTGCTCATCATGTTGTTCTGCTTGTTTTATTCAAATTACTTGAAGGGCAAGGGTGTTCTCAATAATTCCAAGAATTTCACTTTGTATCCATTTGTTATGATCCACTTTAAGGCATGGACAGAAAACAACCTATAATAATCAAGTAGAGTCATTTTATGACTATTGATTGCCATTTTTCTTGGTCGTAAATAAAGCTATATCTTGAGCATTTCTTGTGAATAATATGAAAATTCTATCAATACTGAGTGACAGATTTTGATAAATTGTTTGTGCCCCCACCGACTGTCTCTTCAACTTGGTAACGGGCATAAATAACAACGATTTTGTGTTGTGATACGCAAAACGTGTAAAAACAAGCTTCTGTTCGGTTGGGTTTGGTTTAAATAACTCGCACTGGGTGGAAGGTCACGGCATAGTGTAGATACAAAAATACGGAGTTTGACCGACCTATCACAATGGATTACGATGTGCGCCGTATTATGATTTTTGCTGACTCTATATCAACACGAGATGGAGAGGGATGATTTCAAGTTCAAAACGTCGGTTGAATTATTTTATGTAGTAAGGGATCACTCGTGATGTGAAATCACATGTCCATACAGGAAAGCCTGGGACACAGTACTCCTGTACCTTCCACTGCTTTCATCCCTTACCTGGAATAATGAATGACTGCAGCAGTATAATCTTTCGTGTGCAATTTATATCGACGAACGGCTGAGAGTTGACCGCTGGGTTCCACGAAACGTTTCTTAACTTGATTTGTATTCCTCTGGTAACAATACATGTGTATCCTCAATTTTGCCGATCATTGCCACTCCCTCAAGTGATTAGTTTGTCTATTGTTTTAACAAACCGTCGGCGAAAGAGAGCCCGCTGATCACAGCCGGAGTAATGAAACGAGACATCCGATTATGCTCTCCCCGTCGATTCTTTGAGCGGATAATTAAACTTGACATCAATGTCTCAAACGCACACGGACAAACACCGCTTTGGTTAAAAAATACCTATGTATATCAATGGGACAATCGAAACCCAATAGTCTAACCACATCAAATTTACTCCGCAGCAGCTAATTTCGCGGGCAGCAAGTGTCACCGCTTAAACTATTTCAGGGTTTCCGAAAATCTGAGAAAAAGACATGTGATTCTTGGTTCAACACAAACGATGCATGAGCAACATGTGGATCATTGGAAGCCGTATGGGTGTAATATCTGGTCGGCTTCTTTAAACAAAACTAAACGCTATTTAAAACCAACCGGACTCCATGCCACAGTTGTCTTACCATACGAGGAAGTTTATCCAACGGATTTTTCACAGTTCGAATAAATGAGGAATGTTTACTAGGACACGTTTCTCCTACGGAAGTGATTCTCTTACTCAAAACTTAGAACTGATTGCCCAATCCACTGTCATTCCATAATGAATTTAACGTGCTTCCTATAAGAATGAATCACATTCTCAAATAGCAAACATCGGATGCATGTAAAACAAATGATGGAATGTTTGCTATTACTCTCAACAGGAGACAACCCTTAAGCAGTATCCAGTAGATTATCGAAACTGACCGGAATTTCGAGTTTTATGGAAACTTAAATTATTTATAATAGATCGTCTAGTTTTATTTGCCCAATCAAATCATACGGTCATGTTCCTGGGAAATTATATTAGATTAACTGCGTAATACGCCAATGGGCTGACAACTATCTTATAGGGATTGAAAGGTGAAACGCCATGCCGATGAAAAGGCTACTTTCCAAAGAATCTTACAGAGTCACCTTACCCCGTACGTGACCAGTCTCGGTAAAACAACTATTAGTTCTATCTACATCAAAATAAGCAATAAAATTTATTGTACCGGATGAAGATCGTTGTATCAATCTTAACATCGAACGGTTTGTCATTTAAGGGAAGAAATAAACACTGAGAGATATAAACAGTTCACCTTTTATCCAAATGTATACGTAACATATGTGGTATTTGTGTAAAAAAGTATTATACAGTGTAACGAATGGCCAATAACCGGAAACTAAACTTGTGCATGCGGCTAGTAACATCAAAGTTGGTAAACACATTCCGCATCTGCTTTGGCTTTTAATCCCAAGGATCGACTGTGACAGCTTAAACACAAGATCTTTGTTTTGCTTTCGAACCGGTGCTATATGTGTACTGCAAAGCGTTTGTCGAGAAACAAGGTTGCTTAACTTCCCTTTCTGGCCTTTATTTTACGAACATCGACACGCAGCTCACCAAGTAATTGCCCCTCCCCCAGTTGTTGAATGTTTGTACCTCTTGGCATGAATTAGTCAAATGAATTAATGATGCGCAGTGCGGTTTGGCAAATTTCACCAAAAGGTAAAGTATCTATCTCGATGGCCGGATACAATAGCCTCATAGGACGTATGAATCTCCAAGATAGAATTACATTCTGTGAAAGATAGTTCCAAGCAACCTGAAAAGTTCTATAGTTCTGTTGATGTCACTGATATTGATATTGCAATACAGCGCAAAGTTTGTTTCGCTTTCTATCTCAGATTATTACTATTACACTTGAGGGTCGAATGATCTCATTTGGAGTGAAATATCTAATTCCTCGGGAAACCTAGGTGGGTCATCCATCATCGGTATTCTCAGCTTATCTTAAAAGTTCTTCACGGGATGGAAATAAATGCGTTTGAAAACAGCTTACAAGCATAGTTATTGCAATCACTTTAATTGACAAGATTCACATAAGTCCCATTTCTATTGCCAACTTGAGAAATTTCTCGTGCAGGCTTAGAGGTCCGAAAAAGGTACACAAATCTCTTACATTGCTGTCGTCAATGATGCTGAAATTTGTTTAGCTATATAAGTGGTGATATGAAATGTTTGTATTAAAGACAGAGTTCAGTACAAGTTGGAACCGTCTGAACTGGAAAAGAATAAAGGGGATATGAGAAAAAATTTCGTCTCTGTTTAAAGTAGCAGAAGACATTAGTGGATAGCAAACAAAAAGAACGATGAATAAACGTCTACCTACATAACTAAAGTTATGAAAGGTTTTCAAATGTGCGTTTATGACCAATCTATTAGAAAACAGTGACTACGAATAGAAAGAAGGTCAGGCGGTGGAACTGAAACCGGTATGTTAAAACGTTCCGCCTTGCCCCGGCTTTTGATCCGCACCCGGAATTCTATAGCCTGAATGTGAATGACTGTTGACAACACCGGTTGCTTCTGACAGCGTGAACTTGGTGAGCGGTAATTTGCGGTAGGTAAATGTTGCATCAACTGAGGTCTGCCCTCGGGAGAGGCAAATCAAAGAGCGACAAAGTTGAACTTGTCCTACAGCACGGAAATAGGGCCATCTGATCAATATCAATAATAAAATATAATCCGATTCACAACATGTGGAAGATATGTTCAATGTGGCGAATACAATAAATAGTCTGAACTGGACGATAAAGATATCCTTACCCCATAATTTTGATTACGATTTTCTCTGTGTTCGTGAGCAGAAACCCCATCATAGGGAATTCCCAGCTAATCTAAATGGTAAAATGTTTACATTCAAACACTCAGAGAGCCATTTTTAAGGGGTGCTGATATAAGGCCTGCATTTGGAACAAAGTTTCCTCAATGAAGACGTACACATAGAAACACTACGTACCGTGAATGTTGCATGAAATACGTGTGATAGATTTGAGGAAATTTTTTTTTCGTGGGCAAATTCTGAAGGGAAATCCGCAAGTTTGAAAGGGAAACCTCTTATCTGTGATGAATAATATGCATCCTTCATTCTGAATACCGTCGGGGTTAGGAATGCGAAATCCAGCAAACAACCAATGAAAAAAATGACAGAAAAATATAAAGAAATTCTAAATCAGTTTACTCCGTTTAAATCAATTAAAGCTTTATTCCAGTCCAGATATCTTTCAAAGGAAACGATGAAATTCGAAATTTTTCCGATCACAACGGTTACTCGTGAAACGTAGGATATCAATCACATCTACGTCCTACTTGTCTGATTTGCATACAAGAATCTTGGCTGAACCCTCATGTTGCTGACGCGTTAGTGTCCATTAACGGATTTAACCTGTACCGGCAGGACAGGGATTCATGTGGCAAGAAATCCGGTGGTGGTGTGGTTACCCACGTCAACACTTCGTGGTGTAGCAAGTCAGATGCCGTTTACTCATACACAATTATTGGTATTGATTGTTTGTCTCTTCAGTGTTACCCTAAATTCTCCCGACATAGAAGTACCTTCATGACGAACCTATATATT
>UZAN01043502.1:8585-37924 GCA_900618425.1 Echinostoma caproni
ACAATGGGTCAAACCCATCGGTTTTGTTTCCGAATTGCACGGTGCATTGTACGAATGTGCAACCTCCGAGCCAATGCACAGGAACACCTCCATATGATGGACCAGACCTTCACTCGTCGGAGTGATCACAGGTTCGAACTGGGAAAGAGTGACACAGGGGACAATTGATAGTGTATTCTCATAAAAGTGGTTCGGTGTTCACGTGAGGTTGAGTTCTGAATAGAAGCTATTGTTTATTATGTCATGTTTTGTTTAACCAACCGGATTTAGGCGTTATTTTGTGGACTCGGGTGGGGTCTACACTCCTTGAGAGTTCGACAATTCCCCAACTGTTAAACACATTGTATTTATTGTAGAATTTTTCGTTCTGACCAACAAACAACAACAGCAACAAAAATAACAACTGTTTTGTCCTTGTTGAGTCCTGAATTGCAAACCTCCGCGTTGGAAGGCAAACGCATCGGTAGTATTCGATGAATATGCTCGCCTAGTTGTGCTGTAATGTACATTTCAGGAAGTAAGAAGAGTTCTTTCTTATTTTTGTTGTTTTCGTTGTTGGGTGGTTCGGAAAGTGTCACCAATCCTCGAACTGTTGCAATTCATATCCGAAATTCTTTTTCTATGATCTCCCATTGCTACGAAGTGAATATTCAGTGAACAATGGGAATTATCATTCCCATTCCGGATTTTGTGTCCTAACATCTGCTGTAAATTTTTCTAATAATATAATCAATATTTATCTCTCTCGCGCGCGCGAAACCACTCTGATAGCACAGAGGCTTAGAGAACAAAGATGCATATTGGGCTCACAGAGTTGATAGGTGCAGTAAATCAAAATAAATTCACATTTCTTGTTCACCCTGTGGTAGCGCGGATCAAGTGTGCTTGTGTGAATTTAAACACTGTGACCGTAGTTCATCGAATCCAAGTTTTTGTTTCATACACCCTCAATGATTGCCTACCATCACTTTCCAGGTAGCTTTGCTTGACGACACATGTGATTGCCCCACCGCCTTTGCATACAGTTCGCTTATTCCAAACCCCCCTCCGTGCTTTGAATGTTCCAATCACTGCCAAACTAGACGAGTGTCCAGTAGATCCATATCCAGAAGAATTTAGTACACGACCTTCAACCCGTGCCAGTAGTTGCCTTGCCCAAGCGTCGTAAACAACTACATATAAACATATACATGGCAGTATTCAACCTTGGTTTTTCGGTGCAGCAGTGATTCAAGTAGACTCTTGCCCTCAAACCCATTCAATAACAGTGACAATGCACTTACACAACAGAGGTATGAGCTCAAGCTTTTCAAATATCTCTGGTTCTACGGCACCAGAAATGCAAATTCTTATCCTCTCACTAATGGTATATGGGTTGACTCTTAGAGTGTGGTGATAACTCTCCAATATAACGTCAGTCAAGTGGTTGAGCATTCCGGTGTGTGAACAATATACAACAGACCAATAGTATCGACCGTTCAAAGGCATATAGTTCAAACAGAAGTCTTGGGACTCAAAGAACAAGAACGGCAGTCGGTTGAGACTCAGATTACACCGATGTTACTCCTATTCATATATTATCTAATCCCATCGATTTATTTCAATAACTGAAGCCCTACATCAGTGGATGTCGTCCTGCATCGCGGTGACCGGAGATTCTGGAATACGATTTTGTGTTTCATCTGTGGTTGTTGCTCTTTGTACCTCGTGATTCTTGTCTATCCCAACTATTGAAGTATGTGGAAAGGTATAAACGATCGCTGCACAAATTCACCCGATTTTTGTCAATATTATACGCTTAAAATTAATATTTCCCCGTATATTAGTCAGTTCAAGAGAACCGAGATCAGACGTAACAATTTCGACCGTAATTGGATCTGGTATGGGTTCATGCTGAAACAGTGCATGTTCAAATTGCAAGTGATCGGCTGTCCATTGGTAGTTCAGTCGAGCCAAAGGACTGGAGGCGGAGTTTCAAAATGAAGGAAAAATGTGTAGCCTTGTTTGATCGTTTGCAAAAAACATTCTTAGCCACATGAATTGTGCTATCTCAGAATTAGTGAAATTAATTGTCCCTGCATTTTCCACAGAACCATCAGTTAACTGATGCTTGGTCAATTTAGCACTTAGTTTCTGAGAATATCTTGGCGCACCAACTTCATTCTTTAACTACTACTGTTTTGACTACTTTTTTCTTGTCCGAATATACCATCCATACCCATTGTGAGAAAACACAACGTAGCGAACAAGCTCGTTTGCGGTGATTCTTCTACAGGCTAATACATCACAATTTAAATCAAACTTTTTTGTTGATCTTCTTTTTCCAATGTCAATGTCAAGCAGTTTGAAGGTCATCAACAAACTGACCTTAAGTCGATGGGATCGGAGATGTGTCCGAGACATCGAACCTTAAGGTCAATTCTAAAGTACTTTCCACTTGGTGAATTTCACCAGTCAACAAATGAACAGGAAATAACAGAGTGCGCCCGTGTTAGCACACGCCCACACCTTGAACTCAGCTGTGCTATTATGCATGATGACCTTGACACTTGGTTTGCTCCGTCAAACGCAGCTGGCAATACAACCGATTATATACATGATGGTAAAATTGCACGGTCGAATAATGTGAACATAAAAATATTATCTGTGTTGTACCAGGAAACCGCTATGTACACCACGTGTCTTAGTCGTTCTTGGGCAAAAGCTGAGAGCGGGATAAGGGTGAGTAGAATTTTCAAAAGTATACTCTTACTGAACCGGAGACGCAAACATACGCACACCATTTCACCATCAAAAGCAAACGTATCTCATTCACTATAAAATGGATCTCTGTTCGTTTTATTTAACCATAAATTTCCATTCTCTAGGTGAAGATTTTCTCACATGATTAGCCAAACTTATTTTTTCGGAATAAAGGGCGTTTCGAGGTTTTCCTTCGTGATTTATCATGTGATTCCATGCAAACCTTCGCTACCAGCTCATTGATGCCACACCTGTGGTTTTTTCATGTGAAGCCCGTAGAAAGCTAAAGTTGGACCGAACTGCCTCTGATTACTATCCTAGTTTGACCGTGTCACAACCTGCTGCAGTGTTAGGGCTCGCCGATCCTCTCTAACCACTGCCTCGTAGTTCGGCCGATGCAGCTCACCAATGCAAGGAGTGTCATGTGAGNTGATGATGGCCGGGTGCGAACACACAACCCCCGACCGGATAAGGTGGTAACCGCAACCCTTTGACCATCACCACTTAATATAGGTTTGGTTTTTGGTTGGTGCAAGAGAAAATAATCAAACTGGCCAGTATCTTGAAATGTACTACCTTTATCGCAGATAATTTTTGCTCACAAAAAAAAGTATTATGAAAAAATATTGGTTGTAGATTGTCGAACGTTGCGGTCTACAACGTTTCAGATGAAGAGTTACCAAGGTTCTGGAAAGACTAAGTTTTAAACGGCATTTTAACTTTGTTATAACTACGCTTTACTGCAGAGTCGATCAAACATGCAGTGAGATTGTGAGTGGTGATCGGTGCTAAAGAAATTCATAATACCAGGAAAGAGCAGACCCTCAGCTCACATGAAATCCTACAGAGGAAAATCACAAAACTATTCGTGGCCGGAAAACACGGACGAGGCGAGCGCGGGTCATGATTAATAGAGCACGTGAATCTGGCCTTGTTGGGGGTTGATTTTCACGTCATCTGACAAGCGTAGATGATCAAAATCACATCTCACACGCGGATGCATAATAATCGATTTTTCACACTAGAAAAGCAGAGATGTGGCGAACAAGCTTACTTTCAGCGCTTTATCTACTGGTCAGTTACAGTACATTACACAACTCAAGGAAATAGAACGGGGAGAGAGTAAAATCAGAATTTTAATATGTGCAAAATGGAAGTTGTGTGAAAATATTAAAAGAAAACATAGTAATATCGGAATTCCGGCAGATTGCCTAAGGAAACTCCTTCTTCAATGCACTGTCAATGTTCAATTTCAGTTCAACAGCTGCGTGTATCGTCAAAAAAGATGGAATTGCTATGGGCTCACCTTTAGGCCCCTTATTGGCAGACATTTATGGCAAAGTTGGAGAATGAGATATTGTCGATCTGTATGGAACGGCGTGTCCTATACAAGCGTTATGTTGATGATATTATTTGTGTTATTGACAATTCACAAAATCCCTCAACATTTTTGGACAGTTTCAATCGGGTTCATCATACTATAACTTTCACGCTAGAGATGGATTCTGTTCAAGGAATGGCGTTTCCTGTTATTTAATTGTCAGGCCACGACGATGGCTCCCTCAGACGAGGCATACATAGAAATAATACGTGGAAAGGACAGGATATCAATTATTATAGTTTTGTCCCCATGCAGCATAAACCAAGTCTAATCCAGTACATAACCGATCGCGTAAGAAAACTTCATTCTACTAACACGGTGGATGATGAACTGGCAACAGTTAAGTCAACGTTGCAAAAAATTGGATACTGTGAGGAACTTATCGATCGTTATATGAGAACCTACATTGCAACAAGTTACTTTGCTTCCAAGGTTAGGTTTTCTAACGTCATCCCTTCGATCAGATGTATTGACAGTCTTTACAGACCAAGAGCAAACTTGTTGGGGGTTTAATATGGGCCACGATTGTTCAAACTAAATGAGACACATGCGAATCAGTCAGCTGGTTGTGTTATGAACCCATTGCCCTAATTCTTTTTTCTGTGATATTTTTGCATGAGTGATTTCTTACTTTGCCAGTTTTTTTGTACAATGACTTGGTACGTTTAGTGTTACTAGTATACAACTCACCCGAACAATGTGGTGCTTTTGATTGAATTTCGGTAGGGTGGCTGTTTTGCACCAATAAGTAGTATCTTCTGCTGGGATGTGCACCTGTGGAAGAAGAGAGTTGGAAAACCGTGGTTGGCTGCTGTAGATACAAGACTCGTTTAGATTATGACCTAACTCAGTAAAAGTTGTGTTTTTCCTAGAAAAAACTCAATAAAAACTTTTTATCCTAAATAATCTGCTCAATTCATACCTTTTTAGTTGTAGTCATCATGGTCATAAAATGTGTTTCTTTACCGTAAAAACTTTGTAAGAGTATACTTTGTTTCCTTTATTTAAATTGCATTATCTATGAAAAGACATTTTTGTTGTATTTCGGTTTGTGTCCACCTTGGACAAACATACGGTAAGTTGAAGACTTTCAACAAATCTTGATTAACATCGTGCACCGTACCATTCCTCATCTCGAACGATAGATGAATTCCAAATGGACACAAACTTCAAACTAAAACCCAATACATGAACTGTGCTCTGTTACTCTGATGCACACTTCCGGACCGGACACCAATTGCTCTTCCGAAAACCCAAGTTTAACTCGCAGTTCATGATGTATCATGAGAAAAATACAGTCGAATTATAAATCAGTTTTGAGAAAGGCTACTCCCGGTAATCAGACAGTGCACTAGCTAACAACGTTTCGAATAGCGTCATGTTATAGAATATCAAAAGGTTATATAAAAATAGATATCAGGAAAGGACTATCCTCATCATCAATTTGACAACAATAGATAATTTCATTCCGTTCTCAAACAATTTAAAACAGCAACCAGTACTCGTTTTCGTTTTTCTTTCGTTTGCGAAACAGGATTATTGAAAATCACGAGATTTATGTTAGCTGTAACACTTCTTTTATTCCTCATATCTGATATTGTATTGATCGTGGCCCCAATTTAGAGAAAAAACTTTATTTCCTGTATGTAAGACGAAATCAAATATATAGCCGGACTAACATCATTATTGTATAGCATGTGGGAGCTAAACACAGCATCGATATTTTGTCATTGACTGCTGACACTGTCAATGGCCTCATTGTACAAACCATTTTTCTGGGAACCCAATCATTAAAAATGATTATTAAATTCAGCGAGACTTGAATCTACGCAGGGAGGCCGGCGTGAATTGAGAACATGTTGTTGTTATTATTAAACTTGCAGTTATTTTAGTGACATCCCAGACCTGTTTATCGAGAAAATGCGTTCTCAAATCCGTTTTATCAGCGTTGATGGTGTGCACTTGTACAAACCAGCAATTAGGCTAGGTAATGAGATTCACAATTATATGGATTTGACTTTCAGTTGTCCACTTATCTACTGAGGCACACATTGCTCGGACTGAGGAAAAGACCGACGTCCCAGATGCAATTTCAGCTTGGCCATTGATTATTCCTCCCACTCATTTTCCGATTCACGTGATCGGCTCTTATTAGACCTATTCGTCAGAGCGTACACGTGTGTGCTATTGTGATGCATCCACCATACACTTGGATTTCATGACCTGGGACTAACGAACTTGCGTATTAGAAGCTGTCAACCAGTTGGTCATTTGGGTGGATTTCGGATGTCTGTCGATATTTGTATTTTGAGAGAATCACAAACATCGAATACACTGGAGCAATGGACTTACATTTTTCACACGCATTTCAAAAGTTCTTGTCCCCTCCAATGAGGTTTGCTTTTGTTCCTGAGGGCTTTTAATCAATTGCAAGTGAATCATTTGAAAGGGTACATCACTCAGATTCAACGATAAGAACGATGATAGTGTGAACGATTCGTGTCGCTCGGAGAACCAGTGGCTTATCCCGAAATACTTCATACGATATCCCGCATGCGACCACATATCTCGAGGCCTCCAGTAGTCGTGGAACAAAAACACTCGCGTCGTTTGACTCTGTATTATTGAGGTTAAACAAGGAAAAGTGAAACCATTATACGTGAAAAGTGAATTTTTCGAGTCAGACTTAGAATCTTCTTACAGTAATTGTTTAATTTTTTTCCCTTATTCAGGCAAAACGGAGGCCTTTATTTTGGGCATTTGATATCTGATTGGCGAATATTTATACAGTCCCCAAAGAGCTGTTTTCCATTTATTTTACTTCCATTATGCTCATTCATTCAGCTATTGCACTAGAAAAATGTTGACGGCTTTTAACTCACGATTGCTTTTAAATAGCGGCGTGGAATACTTGCTAGTGATTTAGGTTAGTCATCCTTCAGACGTCAACATCGGACGCAATCCTTATCTCACTCAGTCAATCAATCTAGTATTGCACTTATTCGAGCTCATCACCAACGCATAACCCCAGCCCGACTGGAATTCGAAAACCTAAAACGTCGCATGGAATAGAGTGTGAATGTTACCAATTTGTTAAACGGATCCTACCAGGACTGGTCGGGATCACTGATTCCACTTTGTTCCCTTGCGTCACCAATAACAGTCAGTCCGTTTTTACTGCGGTACAAAGATTTTCCGTAGAGTTTCCGAATTGTTGTTTGTTTGTTTTTTCCCGACCTGGTTGATCAATCGATTGTTATCAAATACGATTTTGGAGCAAACTTGGATAAGTAATTCTGGTCTACTCCAGTGTGATTTGATTGGAAACAAACGCCACATATGCAACGGGTTCTGAGTCCAAATCCCGGCCGGATCTGGGAGTGTACGCATTACCCGAATCGCTCAACGATAAAAAAGCTAACTGCACTTGGAAGTGGCTACCGGCATGCCCGAACAGCGTGACACGGGAAGAAGACAATGAAAACAACGGTTAGCTTATATTCAAAAAGAGCCATTCGTTCAGCAGGCATTACCAAATCATTCGGCTTTTCGCAGGTACCAAGCACTGTTGATGCTGGGTGTTATTTTCACTCCTTAGGAGATCTTTAATCCCGCACTATTCGAATGCCATCCAATTTAATTGAGCCATCTATATTGATGGAGCCATCCACACAAGACGATAATCGTCTACCGTGTAGCTCAGGAGTAAGGGTTTGATGTCCCAACCCGAAGGTTAGTGGTTCAAGTCCTGATAGGGACAAAAAAGTATGCACTGCTGACAAGTCCCAAGCGGGACGAAACAACTGTCCAGTGCACTTTATCGGTTATCACAAACATTTCCACCGCAGTACCAAATCAGTTTTCATTTTCTTCTGGTCATCATCATACAAAGCGAATTTGATTGGTTCATAATGCTGGCTTCTAATTGACTATAGTGAAACTGTAACACGAAGCTACTTGGATGGCATTGTCTCTTAGCATTGGACCGTCACAATGTACTCTCTACGGAAGAGTTCACACAATGGTGACAGTAGGGCTATCCGGGCTATGGTTGACTGTATAAACTAAGAACTGCACGTTGGAATGAAGTTAGCTATTATATCAACTGAGGAAGAAATGAATTACCAACTCAGTGAAAGCAACTTAGCACCATTTTCTATAATTTTTTACTAAAAATAACTAGAAGACGTAATACGGTTATCCGTTGGTCACGTTTCGCTCTCGTTAGTGCTTATCAGTAGTACATATCCACCGTCCCGTCTGGGTCTTGAACTGCGAAACCAGCTCACATCAGTGTTAACCAGAAATGATTATTCAAATGTGATCTTCAATGGTGATCAGTCAGTTACTTCGACACATTAGTAAGGCACATACGCACTTTGTGCGATGGGTCCATTGTTATCAAAAACCTGACGGAACAGTGGACATGCATGCACTACTCATAAGCCCTCACAAGAGCAAAACTCGAGTCCAGTAACTACCAAGCGCATGGCAGACTGGATGCACTGTAGATTGTGGGAGGCAACGAAGTCTAAAGGATGACCATCAACATGACTTGTAAAACATCACTATTCACAATTCAAACAAGTTGAGTGTGAATACTNGAGAAGATACTTAAGACATCGATACACAGACTTCGGTTAATCGGAACCAATCGTATGTCAGGATAAAAGAATACCAAGATACATATTTGTATCTTCATACACGTTCAATTCTCAATCAGTTCACGATCGGACTAGTTGTTATCTGGATGTCAAAAGTGACCAAATATTCAAAACAATACCGCCCATACAATAAAATGTGAACGGATTGGCGGTTTGAGGATGCAAAGTCTCACGGATGTTATATACCTTTCTAACTTCAAGTGAAACCGCTTTGACCCTAAATCGACTTTTGCTACACTTAGTGGTGCGCCCCTTAGACTTCTGGATTTTCTGGACTCTCAACTGTAGGATCGTCATCAATCTTGAGAATCAATACGGAGACCAGACAAAAAACCCAGATACGAAATTCGATCCAATCATCTGTGGTCTTATGATAATATATCTCAAAAAATATTAACCAGCAACGAAAGTGTAGTGCCCCATGTAACTCACATACCTAACTTCTTTCAGGATCGCGTGCGCTAGGCATTACAGATTTTACCTTCGCATGATAGCTGGTAACCGTGATGAGCCAGTGTTCGATTGTCTGCTGTTATCTATGGTCATGTGATACTCTGATAACAATGATCATATGCTCAGGTCATTCTCAGTGACTTTGAACAACCATAGATGTCGGCCTACTCCAGAACAAAACATTGCCAAACATGGAGCTTTGGAAAAGGCGCGAAATCCAGATTTGAAGTTTTTCTTGAGATCAATATCAGAATACATGAACCAGTCAGACAGTGTAATGGGTCCAGATCGATTGATGCACGATGTGTGAAACGGAGACAATCGCAAACTAGTTCTAAACCGAAAGGGCGCCAGCCTAGACACGAATCACGAATCGCAGTTGCAAATGAAAAGTGGAACTGCACTGGCAACTGTATAACGGTTCGGGCGAATGAAAGAGAGGTAGTGGATCATTTACAGAAAGAAGTCAATGGGATTAAATAATATGCAAATATAAATGTCATTGGTAAAGGGGCATAAACTAATCACATCATTTCTGTTAGAACTGCATAGCCTTTGGTTGATCAATACTGTTGGCCTTCGGTCCGTTGTCCAGAAACTGGAACATATAGCCGCTTGGCTGGAATTACCACACTCTCGTAGAAAGATAAATGACGTTCACTACGTATGACCTCAAACTTCGTGAGTTACGCATCGTAAGTCAACACGCTGACTGACCTGAGCGTTTCAATGTGAACGATCCGACGAAAATTCAAAACGGTCCCGTGGGCGAATTACAAGTAGGGGAGAAGGCGTATAGCTCTAGCAACTTTACAAGAACACAACACAGTATTTGATGGCTAAAACTCATGTGAATTCTAAATGAACGGATAGTGTTTTGTCTGCTCTAACGACGAAAAGAAGTTAACTTGGATGATGTCGGTACGTGGAGCTACGATTGGAAAAAGAACGGTACTTCAGTTAACGATATGAACTCCTCGATGATACGGTTTCCTTTGTTGAGAAAAGTCCCAGTGATGTGCAGGATTCTGATTCATCTATTCGTACATTATTAACCAGTATTTAACCTGAATCCATTTTTCAGGGTGCCGCAGTTTAGAACTCGTATAGAAAAATTTTGGTTATCATTTCACCGCATCAAACCAATGCCGTGATCTGACTATAGCCCAAACCTGAATTTAACAAAAAACATCTGGGTTATTCTTGCTCGAAAAGTATATTAACGTCCGAGAATTTCCAATACAAAGTACGAATTGGGAACAGAATTGATCCATGAGTGGAACAATATCGATAGGGCCATGATTCAACATCGTACAGCTGGTATGTCTGCAAGCTTTGCAAAAGTTTTGAAAAGGAATGCACCGGGTATCAAGCAGGATTCAATGGAATCAATGGTGTAATATTTTCTTCGCAAAGCAAATTGATTTCTCGAGATACTTTCGTTAAAATGTAGAATTATTTGATGAAATTACAGATTTGGGCTTTTGGATCAGTCGTTCAGATTCTAAAAATTGGTGATGATCGTGCTTTTGGGAGCGGAGATAATACAGAAACCTAACGAAGTATACCACCTTTGTCGTGGAGTATATTAACTTCATAAAATGATTGAACATTTGGCTGTCACAGTTTACCTATTGGGCGGGGTCTAACAACAGTTCTTGCAGTCAAAATGAACCAATTTCCTTGTAAACAAACAAAAGTACCTTTTCAGTGAGCTACCGAGGAACGATGGAGGTTTGGGTGAATTGGGGTCGAACTGTTCATCCCCCGGGGAACTTTGTGCCGTTGATTGTTGATCGAATGAGTTCTAGACGAGAATGGACAAAACCAGCAGTAATTTCAACTCTGTTGTCACATGAGATTTATCCCTAATCCGATAGCAACGCACGAGCTCGTTTTTGTTTGTGCGCCGTTGCATATCTGTAATCGATTATCTCCAAATACGTTTACCAGTGTTTTTTTCCTTTATTGTTCACCTTTTTTCCTTTGCAATCTCCCAAAGAAAACTTTAATGTGCCTCGACGTGTCTTGCCCATCACTAGCAGTGTCTCTTCAATATTCCCGACTACGTTGACAACTAACCTGTGCGAACGTCGTTTAAATGCATGCGAAAAGTTTCCCCTGTGAACGCTGGTGTTCCCCAAGGTTCAGTACGTGCACCCACCATCTTCCTTCTATTTACCAATGATCTCCTTCCCAAACTGCCGACCCGATTCAGTCTTTTGCTGATGACATCATCCTCCACTGCTCCCTTTCCTACCGCACTGCTCGCCGTGTCCAAACCAACATCAATGTTGACCATAGTGCAGTTAATGTGTCAGTGGACTCCGATCTCGAACACATCTCCTCCTGGGGCATTGCAAACCATGTTTCATTTAATAGCTCTAAAACCTCTCTCCTTTCAATTCTTTTAAAACACCATTCATTCTCCCTCCAATTATCTTTTACTTTCACCCAACTACACTCCACAGACTCTATTTCCCTTCTTGGATTGCCTATAACTTCTTCTTTATGCTGATTACCTTTTATGGCTAAGCTTGCTTCTCGAGCTGCTGGATTTCTATTTCGCACCATACGTTTTTTCACCTCAGCTCATGTGTGGAGTGGGGCTTCTCTCTCTTCTTTTTCATTTCTTGATCGTGTTCAACGAAAGGCCATCCGGCAAATCGATGATCCTACCCGGTCTGCATTCGCTAGCCCATCGTTGAACAGTTGCTTCGTTGTCCGGGTTCTACCGCTACTACTTTGGTTTTTGTTCTTCGGAGCTTGCCTCAGCAGTTCCTCTTCTTGCAACTTTTACCCTCCCATCCTGTACACAGCCATCCAATCATCCTTACCAGGTTTCTGTTCCCAGATGTCGTACCTCTCTGCTCCATTCTTCCTTTTCCTCCGAACTGCCAAACTGGAACACCCTCCTACTTGCTGTTTTTCCCCCAACTTACAATCTTACACTTTTTAAACGCAGAATCAATAACCTGAATGTCCCCGTACTCTCTCTTTTACACTATACCCTTTCAACTTCAAGTGAATCCGTTGTAACTTCAAGTGAATCCAACCAATCGCACTCCATTAGATACCCCGACAAGATTATTGGTGTTTCGGCCGTCAAATGTCACCGATTAGACCGGGTCCGTCTAAACGCCCTCCAGTTCGAATGAACTAATTTCTCGGTAAACAAACAAAAGTACATTTTTCGCGAGTTACCGAGCCAGGTTGATTGTTTCGGTAGGGTGGTAGGTGGGTGGGTCGAGGTGGGCCGTTCTCTCCCCGCCTCCCCCACACACCCGTTCCACCCAGGAACGTTATGTTCGTGATCGTTGATCGAGTGTGCGTCATAGATACGAATGAACTAACCCGGAGTCAACTGACCTCTGTCGNGTAACTTCAAGTGAATCCAACCAATCGCACTCCATTAGAAACCCCGACAAGATGATTGGTGTTTTGGCCGTCAAATGTCACCGATTGGACCGGGTCCGTCTAAACCCCCTCCAGTTCGAATGAACTAATTTCTCGGTAAACAAACAAAAGTACATTTTTCGCGAGTTACCGAGCCAGGTTGATTGTTTCGGTAGGGTGGTAGGTGGGTGGGTCGAGGTGGGCCGTTCTCTCCCCGCCTCCCCCACACACCCGTTCCACCCAGGAACGTTATGTTCGTGATCGTTGATCGAGTGTGCGTCATAGATACGAATGAACTAACCCGGATTCAACTGACCTCCGTCGGTCCGGTAAGGAAGCGAATCACACCAAGATGGATCGATAAGTCGGTCACCATGCCCAGACGTGAATGTGAGCATGATTCTTAGTATGACTGGAGTCAGTCTAAGCCCACAATAACCCAATGAGTAAATTCTATTGAGACCGAGTTTCTCTCGAATAAAACCGATTCCTTTGAATCAAATGCGATTGCTTACGTATTTCTGACATTGAAATGCACACATCACAAGATACGTAGCATGCATAAGATGATGGGGGTGACTACTGTAGTTGGTTTCTCCGCTCGAAGTTACGGCGGATTCACTTGAAGTTACAACGGATTCACTTGAAGTTGAAAAGGTATAGACTATTTGTCCATGGGTATTTCCCCTTTTACTGTACTTCACATTGCGTAACAAAAAATGTCGTTTGTTGATGTTTCTTAAGCAACAGTACTTATTCTGAAGACGAGTAACCCTTTTTAACAAACAGATCGACTGCGTTCTGTTTTGTTTAGTTCTATGGCCTGAGGTAGGAATGGGCGAGGTACACTTAAGGTGTAACTGGTTTTGGTTGCTGAGCCATCGATGATAGTCAGCCCGTTCACCCAAGTTCACCGCAAAAACTCCAACTTATGTCACTGAACAAATATTGCTATTCCAATAGACCTGTGATTCTCGTACATCGCTCGGATTGCACCGTAAGCCCAAAACTCGTCCCTGGTCGTAGTTACTATGGTCTACTTTGAGTCTTGAGCTATCGTGAATGTTAGTGCAACTACGATCAAATGTACTTTAGCTGCAGTGGGCACGAAAAGTGCGTCACCCCCCGTGCTTATCGAGTAGTGTCCAGCTTGGTTGTCACACCCAAATAGCATGGCTTCACCGACCCACCGATTCGACGTCTGTCACAGAGCTCGACAAGATGCATGACTGAGGTCGGCCTCATTTCAAGACAGAAAGAGCGTGGGAAGACAGTGGTCAATCCGGGGTTAGAAAAGGTGTGATCAATTGACCAACTAGCCAGCAGATCCAACCACTGCGATTCTTTCTCAATTCCAAGTTATGATTTCTCTATTCAAAATGACGGTTTCGCAAATGAAACTTATAGTTTCTCAAATCTAATTTAAATGGTATAGACCCCTCCCGCATAAACAAAAATCGTAAATCTACGGTGCCTTATTTGGCCCGTATTCTAAATAACAAAGAACAGGTTTTCACAGATCTTGTTGAAAGTTTCAGAACGTAACGATTTTCTTTCTCCCTCTTTCTAATTTGTGCACACTTTGGACTGAAGTGCAAGCTTTACCACTATAGATGTCATAAACAAAGTGCAATACAATACATACTTTACCGTATTTGTGGTGCTGAGATTGTACATTTTAGTCTGGGTTGCATAATTCCTAACCTCCCATTACAAGAACTGTATCTTTTTCCTTCTCTCTGCTACAAAGATAAACAACTTTTGGTACGGAAAATACGAATTTGGACACGAAGCTAGGGGGTAAGACGGGATCGATCTCCAACGCTAAGCTTTGAATGCCCGCAGTTTGCCGTGGATACGAGTTGACGATAGTGACCGAAGCTTTTTAATTTTTAAAAAGGAAAGCAATGTAATCGCTTTGGGTGAAATAATTTCGGAATGCTCAATCCCTATAAAGGTAAAAAAATATATTGTTCTCCGCTAAAAGCATGAACTCATTTGTGAAAAATCACAATGTATTCAATTAGTTATCCAGTATTTTTGATTATTATCATGAATTTAATGCATATCACTCAATTCGGTGGTGTAAATCAATGAAATAAACAGTAAAATACTGTTAGCAAAAATTTTATTACTATAGTCACAAATTATGGTAATGTATAAATAAGTGATAAATGTGTTTGCAGAAATAACCATACAATATTCACATATGTGCATGTGTAATTGCCAAGTTCATGAAACATTTGTCTTTTAGCGTGCAGTTTAGGAAATCGATTCGGTTGTTCCCGAAGTCAGTAGTGCTTTCCCATTAAGCTTTAACCGGAACCCACAACGCGTAAAGTGATACCACAAAAATTAAACGTCTACGGTTTCGTACCTTCATTTGAAGTGAACTCCGCTTTTCAGATGTGGATACATCAACAGTCCAAGGATAATAAACACCGTTCAAAAAATGCACTCCTAATAATATCATCAGTTTAATAAAGCTGCAACATTTGACATAATAATAACGGCCACGGCTCAAGAATTACGGGATTTGTCTAAGGCTTGGTGGAAGAAAGTGTGATCAAAGGGGTGTCAATTGTGAACAGTGTTTATTATCCTCGGTCAGTTAATGTATCCACATTTCAAGGGAGGAGCTCATTTTAGGTAAAATATCTTTTCCTTCTTTCTTCTTTTTCATTTTCACTTCCTTTTTTATTGAACATACAAGGATACAATTTTCAGGAAGAGGGAAGCGGCCAATCAAAGGGCTGCCATACAACACACAAATGGGGAGTCAGGCGGTGGTGGTGGGATTCGAACACACGTCCCCCTGGGTGATAATTTGGTGACGTTACCACCGGGACACCACTGTCCGAAGCATTCATTTTTTTATGGTATCACTTTGTGATTTATTTCAGGGCTTGTGAATACAAAACGATATACCGTTTGTATTGCCTTTGAGACTTTATTCACAGAGGTATCACAGGTTATACAGAAACACTGAACCTGTAAGAGATATGCCAAATGGTTTGACGCTACAGGCGTATCGTGTAAACATTCTCCAATCAACATATGGTGCATCATGTGACCACTACAATTTCCCATTTCTTAACCATGCTATGCAGCATCAACATTTGTAGAAAATAATTTTTTTAACTTTCATTGACTTCAGAATATTCTGATACTTTTTAATCTAATTCGTCTATCACGGCGTGACTAAAATTCGAGTTTCCTGGCCAAACGATTACGGGTAGTGGCTAAGGTGATGCAGGTTTTTGCTCAAGAATTGTGAGTCGAGGCTAAAGGACCGCGGACTGAGGCTTGAGCATAGTGCTGAGTTCCGGGAACGGTGGGATTCTCGTTCACAGTTCATTGACTTGCTCAAATTTTGGCATTTCTTCCTTATTTAGCATATTGTATATTGTTCCTCCAGCACCGCCTGATTCGAAAGACTGCTTTAACAATGAGCATGTAACTCTTAGGATGTTGCGGGCACTTTGACAAATTAACTAATCACTATATTCGAAGAGCATCAAATTATAAGATATTGAAAATAATTTGCATTTGTTGAACATATTCCAAATTGGGTTCAAAGTCGGATGACGCAATCTGGGTCAAGTCCGCGACATAGAACCAACGGTCGAAACTACAAGACTCCGCCGTCAGCCATAGCNTCTTCTGATGACGCAACAACAGATCGACCGAAGCATGGCGTTTCGGATTATCTACAAGTCACGAATCGCAAGATTGCTACGGTTTGCAGAAGCGATTGCTATCAGTCGATGGAAGTCCCCCTTGTGTCAACAAAAAGAACTTTATGTTAGTTTATCCTTACCCTGGTGATAGTCTTTTTACCCCTCCCCCTTTTATGTGTTTTTCTGCTTCATTGTATTTTACTCATCTTTGTTGCCATGCGAAATCCCTATATAAGTATTGTATTTTCTGCAGTATGCACCATGTTGAGATGCAGCGAAATCGTCCTGGACATAAATCCGTGCAGTATTGCAATTTGGTCTTTTCTCTTCAAATTGATTTCGGGAAAGGCTTGCTTCAGTCTGCATTTAGTCCACTAATTACTTGTCAGTAGTGGTGTGTAGCATGCTGGATGTTGATTGATTGGAACTGACCACTCTTCAGACTTCACCTTCACGCATATTCCGCAGCTCTTCCAGTTAACCGTGCATTCGGAAGCACTAAACTGGAGTTCCGCTCTTATTACAGCTTACCAGTAATGCATATCCACCTTCCAGTTCACAAAGATGTGTAAGGTAGTTCATATACTTCTTGAAAAAATAAAGGTTCATTTTTCTGTGCAATTGGTCGTCAGGGTAGTGTTCGACTCTATATCGCATATCGGTTGTAGAAGGTTTAAACAATACACCAGTATGGTCGAATCATTTGACAAGCCTCACATGACTGCAATATTTGCAGTAAATCAATTTGACATCCGTGAGGCAGTCAGCTGCACAATCTCTTTTGTTAACCAAAGTTTTTCGATATAAAATGGCTGGAGAAGTGAGCGTTTTTTCTGAACTTGATTGGAAATGGTGTAAGCACTTCAGAAAGGCGACAGCATGATTGGAAACGTGTTTCTTACTTTTTCACTGGTCAACCTTCTCCTGTATCTAACGGAATGTTCTTATATGACCGGGCGTCTTGCATAGCTTTTGCTGTCAGAAGTGATCTTCTATCAAATGAAAGTTAAGAAAATGCAATATCCGAAGATATAACCAATAGTTTACCTAGTTAGTTGGGTAGAGCACGATTCAAAACCAACCAAAATAGGCTTACGAACCATACCTGATTCTGGCAGTGAACACCGGCTTGACTAAGCAGGGAGGTGTTGTAGTATTCGGAATAGACACGAACTACGAACCACAGGCCAATAGTATCGATCAATTAAAGACCATGAAATTCAAATAGTCTTCTTTTGAATCGGAGAACACGAACAGCGATTGACGATTGTCTGTTTAATTAATGACTATCCAATGATGTTTTCATTTACATTTTATTTAATACTATTGATTATTTTCATTAAATGAAAGGCTACTTCAGTGGCCTTTTACCTCGTTTCGTTGACGATAGACTTCGGCAAACGAGTACTAGCACGATCTCACAACTCAATCGCCCTCGTGATTGCTGATTCGTGATTACTACTTCGTACGTCCTGATTCGTCATTCTTGTCTCATTGAAATTCTGCGGGTGTATTCTTCACCTGGGACTTTTGATCCCGGGTAAATGGCGTATGATTAGGGGAACTGAAAACGGGGATTGCAGTTTCCACACGCCGCTCTGTTGCCTTACGGGCTAGGCTTCGACTGGACGAATGACCCAATTACTTTCTGTGGCTTGGGCAACTTGGCAGTATTTCACCCGGGAAAGATCATAGATTGATTTCTTTTTTACACGGTTTGAGTGTACGACACACCGTCTGAACTCAGACAGTTACGGAATCTAATTACAATAATCCAATTAAAGCAAACCTCTCCGCTCTTATCTCCTGAAACACAAAATATAACGTACAAATGAGATATGAGATATGATATCTCTGAATTCAAAATGACTCACATCGATCGAATATCCTTTTTTCACACAGGATAGTGCCTTACGGGAAAATCGCAAGCAAACCTTTCCATTTTGATCCTGATGCAATTGAACTTGTCGAGCTAAATGGGGACCACTCCAATCGTAAACGTTCACTTCATCAGCTCCATCATGGCCAGCATCTGTGTTTCGTTCGTGGAATATACCACCATGGTCTGTGTAACCTTCCTGAAACAATAAGACACCGGGACGCTCGAAATAATTTATACATTATGGACAGACACTTGTAGTAAAAAATATAATTGATGCTTTTCGAGCACAAGGTGAAATTGTACCCCAAGCCGACCGCACTGTTTATATCCCCATAAAGGAGTGAACTCGTAGAATGTGACCTTACGTCTTGCTCATAGGAACTAGATTGCATTTTTTCGTCTACTTCAATCCGAAACTGTTGTATTCAAACCATCAAGTGTGATGCAGATAGGTTGTTGTTTTCCAGCCTTTTATCAGTTAAACCGCCAGGAAACAATGATTAAAACTCAGTATACAATGGGCGAAACGACACAGCTGTAGGAAACGTGACATGGTAACCCATACTGCATTCGTTTATATCATAACTTATTGTTGAAGAATATGCTAACACTTTGGGGATCGAAACCACGAAAAATCAGTAACTGCGGAATATAAAAAATGGAAATTGGGGTAGTAGTTGAGGGCTTTGAATCCACGAACGATGAGACGATGGATACACAGTCTCCGTCGCTCGCCTACTCACACCGAAAAGGAATTACTGCACTTCGACTGATACCTGCACTCTCGATCGATCCCACTCCATTGCAGTCCTCAACTCGCCAGAATGCAACAGTATGCCTCAAAGTGAAGCGCCCATCGCTTTAGCGGATAAATAAAACAATTGAAATTCTTTTATATGACCTGACAAAGAGTACTGAACAGCTGTCTCGTCCTGTTTGGGACTCGTCAGCGTTGCATACGTTCCATGTCTCTTCTGAGGTTCGCTTGAATTTCTGAAATGTTTGGATGCAAATGGTCTTCATAACGAATAATTATTTTAGCTTTGCCAACCAAAAAGAGTTTCTACAACGGTTTCGGACACAATGATCACTCATTAGTTTAAATTCTTCAGCATTAGATATGTTGGATAGCCGACCAGTAAGTTAACAGTTCAAACGATTGGGTGATAGAAAAGTCACGTGACGCGTAAGCGGCGAACAATCCGGGTCTGACTTTGACGATTCTGTCGACACGACACTGCCACCGATCGTTACAGGAGTGGACTCCATGAATGGAACAGAAACTGATAAAACTTTTACGTATCAAGTCGGTGTTTTTCACTCGGGGAATATTTAAAGGAATAACAATGCAGTTTATCAATCATCGTGTCACATGACCAAATTAGTACTCCCAGTTTTGCATGTTCTTCAAAATCATTGTGATCTTTGGGTGATCAGAACAAACTATCAGGGATATGCGGCCTAAATGTGTGTAATTAATTCCCCGGCAAAGATCACGAGTCTTATTCCATGAACTAAACTTCATTTTACGGTGATTGTGAGCATTACCAAGAAGGTTTGTTTTTCCTGTTGAATTTATTCTCGATTCGATTTGTAACATCAGAGATGCGGGAGATAAGTAGGGTTTCTGAGTAAATTTACTGACTGTCTCGGTATTTGTTTGCAAATATTCCATGGAAAAAATATAGAATAGCACCAATAAAAGCAATACAAATAACGACCTTGCAAAAATTAATCAGGTTTTGAAAGTTTTCAACCGAGTCTTGAACCCGGCGACTAGTGCTAAGATGAGCGAGGCGCGATGCCAGCAACAAGCTCACAAAGATATATCGTGTAAATGAAAAATGAACAAGAGGTTTGGCCAATTGCCTCGTAGCCGAGTGGGTAGCATGCTTGCGTTCTAGTTGTGGGGTCTCGGTTTCGAGACCCAGTTGGGTCGAGAAATTCGCACCGATGATGAGATGCAATTGGATCGAAACAGCTGCAAAGTGCCATTTAGCTTTTCAGTTCATATTTTCTATCTGTTCCATCTATACACGACCAATTCCCTCCATGAAATTGAATCCAATCCTCCTGTACTCTCATGTAACATTGTGGGAGTCGAAAGAAGACATAAAAATCTTAGGCTGTGTACTCTAGGGTACAGTTGAAGTAAACGAGCTGAAAAATAAGTGCTACACGAGTTTTGGTGAGCTCGGTGAACATCCTCTATCGAGCAACTGAATGACCATGTAAACATCTATGCCTGAACACTAACAGGAGGAGATTTAGTTTTCATCAAGTTTCTGATTGCACCAGTGTTATCATAGGCTAGTGAAGTTCTTCAACTGTGTGATCCTAATAAATGGTATGTTTGGTCTTCTCTCGTAGATTTGCTTCGCGAATTAGAGACACTTACACACCTGATTTAATCAGACAAGAGTCGAAGCATCAGTTGTTATTTTAAGGTCAACTACTGTGAGCTCGCTTCACTAGGAAGTTGATTTTTATCGCTTTCGGGAGGTCAGAACTGTTCGCGTAATTTTTGCATGCTGCTGCTGGATTCACCATCAAATTGTTTCATCTTGAACTCTTAACAAGTCAGATATGACAAAACACATTAGATACCCCTTCAGATTTCAAAGTTCGTTCTATAGACTTAAGCTAAACATCAGCTATTTGTAATCGATCTTCTTGTCAGATGTTGAGTGAATAAATCCAAAATTACAGCTACCAGTGCTACAGTGCCCTCGAATGATAGCACCACCTGGAAACTATCCCGTCTTTCGTCAGACAAAGTTCAATATACACGACAGTTCAACAGTAAGAAAATGATTAGGGTCCAGAGGGATGTTCCCAAGCAGCCGTTCTTCGGAATGAATAGGACCTCTCTTGCTTAAATAACGCCGTATATATATTTTTATGTATTCAGGAGACATTTGTGTCATAGGTAAAGCCTTAACCACGGCCCAACATCCGCGGTCGAGAATGTACGTGATCATGAATACTCAAGTTTCCCTGGTTGGTACACTTAAACAAGTTTTTATATAATCAAGTTGAGCAAATTTTGAGCCTCCACAGGATTCGAATCCAACCGTGGACACTGCTTCACCTGTCTGTGCAGCATACACCGACCGAATTAACTCTCAGGGTTCACAGTGGTTCGCAGTTGGTTGTTTACCCGACTTCCCCATGGTCTATGGATTCCACCATTCCAGCAGTCAGTTGCCGGTATCTGGTGGCACAATAGCCCCATGACTCAATTTGAAACGGTTTCAAATCAGGCAACAAATTTTTCTACTTATCATGCCCTATTACCATTAGCTTTTATGTAGTAATCGTGGTGATAGCATAGTCAAGAGCAGGGCTTAAACTGGAATTTCCTTGAAATAATTGGCCAAAATTGATTGCGAAAAAACCATGTAGATGGAAACATCTACCTTATTTAACCCAGATGTAATAACTTTTCATCTGATAAATACGATAGATGCGTAACTATTTTGATTGGGATCAACCTTTAGGTAGAATATTAAAAATAGCTATTTTTTGTTGTGTAAAGCATAGAAACTTTTAGCTGAATCAAATGACTGACCCACGGGGCACGAACACAGCTCCCTTCGAGTCGCAACAATCATCGTGTTTTTTTGTAAAGAACGGGTGCTTTGCTAGACAGAAGATTTAAATAACCATGGATTTTCTGCAATAAGCTAAATCATCGTTATAGAGCTCTCAAGAAGAGAACTTGTTGCCTCGCACACAGTTTCAGGTGTATGACAAACTTACCACAAATTCAGTTTGCATTTTTGGCATTTCACGATTGAATCGAAAACGTATCAAATAGGTGTCCATATCTACCGGTCCAGCATCCAGCGGTCCGAATCCAACCCCGAATAGTCGAGGTAACCGTCCGCGCTCCACCATTAGGCATACTTCAAATCGAAGCCTGTCTCCGCCAGTGCTGACTGACCAGTTGAAAGTGTACGGCGAACTGCCCGCGGACTCGTCCGGATTGGGAGTGGTACCCAGCTGTGCGGTGTAAGACAAATACCTGGTTTCTGCCCCATTGCTTGTTTGGAATATCAGCACTGTTAGCACATATCCAATGGCCAGAATCGACGTGGACATCAGGTCTTTGCTAGTGAAGTATCAACAGCATCAACGGCGGACATATTTATAAGGATACTGCACTTTGTGGTGTCACCGTCAGGTGTGTGTCGGTCAGTGGTGATCTGTCAGAAACATCTGTGCTAAACAGAAGACGAGTTGCATTCGAAAGGGGCATGAGCAGAAGACTGGCATAAAAGCTACTGGTCTAGATGGATGAGCGAATAGATGAATAATTTTTTGGATTCCGAAATATTTCCTTAAATTACAGTTAAATTATGTAAAATAATTGGCAATTCGGTTGAGAATTATGTTTACAGCGTTACTAAGTTAATTCGGATTACGCAAAACAAATAAAATGATTGATCAATCATGGTGAGTTGTTTTCAAACAACTTCCAATGTTATTTTCAAAAATTTGTGACTATCAGGGGTCCCTTGGTTATTTCTTTGGCGATATAGCTGCCCTACTTAATCGCGGCCTAAAGCATCAGACGATCTTGACACAGAAACCTTGTAATCGGGAAAGCGGGGTGGGGGGGGGGTAACTAGTTTGTCAATTTTTCGTCGCAACCCCGTCGAAGCAAATCAAGTCATGTCAAGTCAAGAGTGCACTTTATTCATCCAATGTGGACAGAATTTTCAGTGAAAAGAATGTTATCCCTTTTGCTTTGGCATACACACCATTAAAAACGAGTTCGAAGATATCACAAATAGTTACACTTAAATGATAATGAAGAGGACACTGAGAACACGTAACAAACGAAGAAAATTTCATCATGAAAATTTACATCAGACTGTGCACAAGTTCGTTTGATATTCGTCCCCTGGAAACCAACAAACGTGAAAGGTAAGGTACAGCGGAGTTGTGAAAAGCAGAGGTACGAGTACATAAAGGTTTAAATTTAATGCGAGTGACAGAAGTTGAAATGGAACTACACCTTTTCCCATCAAGCTTTAGCCAAAACCCCTCAATCCTTTAGCCAAAACCCGAAATCCTTTAGCCAGAACCCACAATCCTTTAGCCTTGACCTACATTTCTTTAGCCAAAACCCTTAATGCTTTAGCCACGACCAGCAGTCCTTTAGCCTCGACGCACAACCCTTGGTCACACAGCTGTAGGCGAGTCAGAACAGAAACTATTCGTATATTTTGAGGTCAACGAATGTTGAAAATGCTCCCGTTCATCGGAGAGCTTTGGATACGCAGTTAAATGCCAACCACCATGTCCGATTTCTCCCACCATATAGTCCCTTTTTCAATCCATTGGAAGAGGTCTTCAGTAAATTCAAACAGGTGAGAGATTTTATTCTTTTAATTCCCTTATCATTTAGTACATTAAAAACTGGTTCACTGAAGACACTGAAGCCATAAGAGATGTACCAAATGGTTTGACGATACGGACACATCGTCTAAACCTACTCCAATCACTATGTGGTGCGGCATTTGATACCGTTACTACAGTCAACTGTGCGGCCTACGATCGTCACACCTCATTTATTAGTCAAGCTTTGCAATATGAAAATTTGTAAAATATAAATTTTCCCAACATTCGTTGATCTCAGAATATACGGATAGTTTTTGTTCTGACTCGCCTACAGCTGTGTGACTAAAGGTTATGCGTCGAGGCTAAAGGACTGCGGGTCGTGGCTAAAGCATTAAGGGTTTTGGCTAAAGAAAGGTAGGTCAAGGCTAAAGGATTGCGGGTTTTGGCTCAAGCTTGATGGGAAAAGGTGTATATAGGTCTGTGTGTAAGGGATGTGACACATCGGACAAGATGCAGTCACACAGATGGTCACGCGCATTCAGGTGTTGTTTGACAATGGAATCAACCAGCTCCTCGTTCGATACAGCTCCATATCTAGAGATACTTCTCGGAGAGCGTCTAATCAATATGAAATCCTTAGAGAGTAGGCCGGGGACGATAACGGGGGAGCAGTAGGTCCAATGGCATAAAACTCATGAGAAAATAAAATTTGAACCGATGTACAATGACCCCCTCAGATGTCGAGGGCGTGAAATATAAAAGGTCAGCCCTCTGAACGTGAGAAATGTTTGTTCTACATGACAGGACCATTTAAGGTCAACAGACTGGAAACATCGAAGATGTTTGAAGTGTTTTAACCTTTCAACATTTAAGCTACCGATTAAGATGTTTGGAGCGGATGATCCAGAAATCGTTGGTGGTCTACGGTTAATGAGAAACAAAACTTCAGTTCATTTGTTCCGGTTTAAAGAAAGGTTAACACCATCGAACCATTCAGAAATGGCTGACTGAAGGGGGATCATTGAAGGATCGTTTTTCTGAGATGCACCACCAACTAGTTTGTCATCGGCATATTTAAAAGTGAAAACATTTTGGGTGACTGGCATGTTTTGGATGTAAAAGAAGAACAGAAAAGGGGATAAAGTTGTACCCTGTATTACATTACAGTAACAGTGAAAGACCTTATACCATTCAAACAAGTGAATTGGCGTCGGTCGGTAAAATAGTCGTGCATCCAATTGAAAAGATATGTTGGGAGATTATGTTGCCATGGGATGTTTCTGTAAACAGAGTTAAAAGCGTTTGTGTAGTCCAAAAAAACATAAGTTTCTGAATTATTTGTACATTCTTCCACTCTCTAATCAGTTCTGTCTCTAATTTGTGCTTTGTATTGGAAATTCTGGAATGTTAGTACACCTTTTGGAAAGAACAGTCCAAATATTTTCTATCGGATTGAAGTTTGGGCTGTATGTATACCACGCTTTTGTTTTAATACCTCAAAATTATTGCCAGGCTTTTAGTCGATACAAGTTGTCTACAGCGGTATTAGCATACTAAAAATGGCTTCAGGATCTACACTTTACCAGGACTTATTGCATCTTCTTGTCATCTCATATGTGCCGAAGTTGATCTAACGAGAGAAACCAATTCTGGTCAAGTAAGCCTCTGACAAACGCGCCATGGTTGGCAATGCATTGTAGTGACCTAACTGTGGTTGCTAAGCCACTGATTAAAAAACAATCCAGTCACCGAGGTTCAACGGAATAAATTCAAATAATTAGCATTTGACTCAGTTACTTTTGAGTAGTGGTGTGGGTTAATTGATCTTTATTAATTTGAGCTGACTATACTTCGGACTTCACCTTCACGCACAATTCTCAGTTCATCGATTCAACCATACGCTCGGAAGCACCAAACTCGAGTTTTGCCCTTATTGGAGCTTATCAGTAGTGCATATCCACCGTTCCGTCCGGGAATTGAACTCCATTCCTATAGCATGGAAGGTGTGTAAGTTACCGCTGTGCCAACCAGCTCATACTGTGGCTGAACCAAATAGCCAATTCATGTTCAGGTGTCGCTGAAGGCGACAGTCAGGTTAAGAACACAATGTAGGCGAACATACGTTTTCGGTGAATTTCTTTTCAAACCTTTACAATCACATTTATATGAAACAATTTCAGTAGGGTCAAAAAGAAAGGTGGATGAGTCATGTGTTTGATAATGAGACCGAGATAACTCGAAGTTCGTACGCTGTTTGGATTACGTAACCAAAAGTCGATATGTTACATCATGGTCATATGGACAAGTGATTTTCTCTTCCGTTCGCCAGGGGAGTCTGAGAGCTTGGATCAGTTTTTGTTGTGCGCACACCTCAGGCTTCATGAGTCGGATGGTAATCGCCTCTGCGGTTGCCAACGTCCGAAACCGTATTGCTCTCGAGCGTTGTGGTGAGACTCGATAAATGATTGTAAATGCCGAGCATATGTCAACCAAGTGTCCCGTCTCGACCAGATGAGCAACAACCGAGAATGACACAGTTCCAATCCTATCATGTATGAGCGCGACAGCAACGAAGGGAGACAGATGACTATCTGTTAACTCCAATCGAAAGTCTCCCACCAAGTCAGGAAATGCATGGAAGTGCTTCACACTTAACAGAGTGGACCGGGTGCATCAGAGCCTCATCCAGTCGGAATGAACTGATTTCACCATAAGCAAACAAAAGTACTTTTTGATTGAGTTACCAAGCGTGGATGAAAGTTTCCGTGGAGCGGGGTTTGAGTGTTCGTCTGCCTCCACCCCCAACCTCAGAAGAGAGAAGCATCGTCGTAGTGATGACAACTGAGAACAACACTATTGTCGTTTCCGGCTACGACAGAAGCACAACTTTGTTGCAAACAATCCTTGCGGGTGAGTATGACGCGAAACTAGCTCATTATGATACCCACGAACTGAAAGAACCACTTAGATTTACTATCTATAGTCTGGGCAAGAGGTTCATAACCAGATTCTTGCCCTAGGTAAAAGAAAAAATGGGCAACCCAGAGCTGTAAAAAGAAATTGAGGCTTATAACAAACTGTTTGTAGAACAACAAACAAAAGATAATTTGCAAAATTTCGTATTTCACCTTTCATTCGGCTGCCGCCTAGATTCTCCAAAATTCCAAGGGGGTGCAATACTTTTTGTGGCGAGATGTATACCGTGTGCACACTTGGAGGAAGTGCACCCCAGACTGGTACTCACGCACAGATTCGCAATCAGAGTTTTACTACTTTTATAATTATAAGTAGATGTGCGTGAACTACAGTGAGGATATTTTTATGAAGATCCGACAGTAGCGCACCCTATGCAACTCAATATCCATTTCTTCTTTTGACTCCACGTGATACTCAAAAATTTCAAGGCTTTCAGACGTGCCACAGGAATGTAGGCATCAAAGAAGTCAACCTAAGAGATTACCAGTGGATAGTGGACAGATCGACCGGTTCACAGGTACACCAAAAGGCGATACTATATATTTTCAACTTCTAGTGAATCCGTTTCTCCCTCAAATCATTCGCACTGGGATCAAAGATCACTCTTTCTGTATCCGAAATTGAAATAAATCCAACTGTTGTTGACTACTTTGACTAAACTGGGATAAACCTCAATAGTTGAAAGTTTGCGCCCCAACGAAATGCGAAATGTTGACCAACCCAACCTAGTCTGCCGGTTTTGCATGATCTTTTGGTTTTACCGATGCATGAACTGCCTGTCTTGATTTGCCTTGAAGCCCCGCGTCTGGACATAGCGACCGATCGATCAATATTAACTTTGATTCGCTTCCTTATCCGACCGACAGAAGTCAATTAACTCCGCGTACGTTCATTCGTATCTATGACGCATACTCGATCTACGATCACGGACATAAAGTTCCCGGGTAGAACGGGCTTGCGGAGGTGGGAGAACGGTCCACATCACCCCACCGAAACTTTCATCCTCGCTCGGTAACTCACCCAAAAGGTACTTTTGTTTGTTCACGGGGCAGTAAGTTCATTCGAACGGGACGAGGTTTGGACAGACCCGATCAAATCGGTGACGTTTGACGGCCGCAACACCAATAATTTTTTGGGGGTCCCGTGAATGTGATTAGTTGGATTCACTTGAAGTTACAACGGGATCACTTGAGGTTGGAAAGGTATAGAGCCATCATAGGCTTAATTCCTTTTATATAACATTTTCTTATGATAACATAATGATATGATTTTCAGGAAGAGATAAGCGATTCATCAAAGGGCTGTCATACAACACACAGAGAATGGGAGAGTTAGGTGGTTGCGTTGCTCAGATCTACTTCCTTCTGGGTGATAACTCTGTGGGTTTTACGGGCTGGTCACCACTGTCCTGTTAAGTATAATCGGCTCACTTCAGCAGCTGATATCAGCGACCAATCGCTCTGTTTAGCTACCACCTCTCACCATACTGAGATCGAGTCAATTCATTGTTTGATTGCTGCTTAACCTTTCAGTGCCTATTTTCCTTGTTCTATGCACAGCCTATTCCGTTTAATCGCGACAGGATGTCTGTTTAGGCTTGCGTCCTGCCTGTGAGGTCCCGGGTCTGATTCCCAATTAGGTCGGTGGTTTCGCACTTCTGATGAGACCCAAGCAGGTGGAAACATATGTACAGTGTTTCTGAGCTATTCATTTGTTCTATGCACGACGAATTCCTCCTATGAGCTTTTCATTCCTACACTTTTGTCACTCAATCTACAGTGCAACAGTAAAGGAACTCCCTCGCAGGGGAAATCAATTATTGCATATAAGCGCGTGTCCCTCGAACGGTTGCGCTACAACGTCTCGCCACCGATGCGTTCTGGAATTTATCTACCCAATTGATAAATATGCGTGTTTGAACCACATATACAAAACAATTTATGTTAAAAATTAAGGATGTTGTGATGTAAAGTCATTGTTGACTTCACAGGCTACTACGATCCAAGTAGAGTGACGCGCAAGAAACCCGGAAGACGGTGTCTTTCAACACTAGGTTTCTTCTACAAAATGCGGTACTGAAATACAGTTACAATAATGAAAATATTGCAAACCTCAAATGTGGCACTAGCCGGTTAAAAACACCGGAATCTGTGAAGCCAGTAATTCGACAAGCAAGAGCTGCGAGCAAGCAGGCGCGCAGTGCGATGACGATAGAACCAATACACCGAACAATGTCGAACAGGATCACATGAATCCGTGATGGTCAAAAGTGAGAAGCGACCTAGAGGGAACCAATCACAACACAATGGGTGTAAATGTGTCATCAGGGCCCGTCGTGATACGACAGTACGATGAATCGGTGTAGGTGTGTGCGTGCGTGCGTGTGTGTACACAAGTGTCACAGTCAGTCGATCATGGGTACGGGTCGATGGGACGGGTGAGACCCCATTACTGGGGCAAACATACTAATAGTGCGTGCGTATGTGTAAACGGCGTGGAGAACAGTCATAGGCACGGATCAATGAGGGGATGAAATCAACATTACATGGTCAAAGGGAAGACCATGGACAACAGGATGGTGGTGCTGGGTGTGTGCGTGTGTGAAGTGTGTCAATATTGACTAAACAGTCCCACAGAGCACATTTTCAAATAGAACAAGGAGTGGCGAACAAGCTCGTTTTCAGTGATTCGTAAACATGCCAAATGCATCACAATAAATATTACGCTGTTTATATATAAATAGGTATTCAATCATAAAAAACGTAAACAAATGTTTCGGGAAAGGAAAAATAACCTCATGGGTTATGTGGGGCTAA
>UZAN01043503.1:0-22385 GCA_900618425.1 Echinostoma caproni
TGGCTGATCACAGTATAGAAAGAACATGTATCACTGCTCTTGAAGTAGCCTGAGATTTGATTCAATTTAAAGTTGTTTTTCAGTTAATTCATCTATTTATTTATATATCGAGCTGATACCTACCTCTTCCCATCACCTACTTAGGATTATATGTTTCAGAACTGAGATTATATGCATTTCATTAAACCTGGCTGAGTGACCAGTTCGACTGATTAGAGAATTCGCCGGTGCATTGAAGTGTGTTATAGTTCGGCGTTCTACATGAAAAATTTGTTTTCCCTTCATCTATTTCCCCCTCTTTCACATAATTTCGAGTCTACTCATTTAGCAGTTATCGCCTCTCTTTTGTGAGAACTCACAATCTACGTTTGATGTAGGGGAACTAGTTTACCTACAAAGTCTAGTAGCACTGGTTTTCTAACAATCTAAGACAATTATAAGATACTTTTACTACTCTGTACCATTTAATTTTCTCTAAACTTTTATTTATCTCAGTCTGACAGAACGGGAAGGTACAAAATCAATTTTTCAACATATTTAATTCATCAGCCACAGTAACATTCAATTTTTCGTGAAATAAAAGAAAATCTTTTTTAGGTTAGCTGAAGATTTTTTGACTGCATTCCGTCTGGAAAACGCATTCACGAAAAAACAATACCCAGGTGACCGCAAAAAAGTCATTTTTGTTCCCACCAAGGCATTGTTGAAAACAACAATGAAATAAATTAATTATCAACACGAGATAAAAACAGTCCGTTTTCAACTGATACATGTCATTCACATACCTTGTAAGTGAATTTTCATTGAGAAGCATGAGAAAACAAAAGTCCGTTTCTACTCGTCGCTGTATATTGCTATCTAGCACTTCGGAGAGAGATTGGAGTGAGAATTTTCAAACTGGTTCGAGGGCCAGACATGAATCTATTCTGGAAGTACCATGTATACAACCTTGAATAAAACTGATTGTTTGCAAGGGAGGAAGATGACCGTGCGAAATAAGGTGGTCCAATCACTATCGGATATCTTCACTCACTAATTGGACATTAACCGAACAACTGCTTTCAATGGCCTATCTATAGATCAGCAAAGTACCTTATAATAAAAAGTTCATTGTTTGTTATTTGGAAAAGGTGTCGAGGTATTTTGTAAAAACACAAACACTAAAATAAGACGATTTATAAACGATATTTCAATCATCAATATTCGCTTCAAGCAGTACACAATTTGCTTTGGTATATAATGAATTTAATCGCAAACAGAGCAAACGAAGCTTGAGCTGAAAAGCTAGGATGCACTGTGCACCATTTTTGACCTTAGTGGGTCTCAACAGTGGCGTGAATCTATCGACCCCACGGAGGATTGCGAACCAAGGAAGTCACAAATAGAACGCTAGAATACTACTTATTTGACTACCCGGCAGTTGACCAGACCGTTTCTCATTTTGCTTGTACACAACATACCATAACCTGTCTTTACGGGCTTGTTAATGGTAGCATTACTCACTCGTCTCATTACTAGCTTTCATGGTGGTAACACGGTTGGTCAAATTTCGAGCTGAACTATTTGAGACCCGAGAGTCGATGACATTTTGAGAAGAATAAATGGGAATTATTCCTGGAGCAAAATAACGATGAACTGAAGAGATAGGATGCACTACACATCTAGACTTCAATGTTAGAGTCTTTCAAATGCAGAGGTTCTCACCAGTAGTGCATCTCGACTAAACTTAACCATGGTGGAAGAAACCAACATGCAACAGCAAGTTAATTTATTCAAAATTCACACTTTCTAAAAGAGCGATACAATTAAAACTGGAATTACCCTTTTCTCGATTAGCCCAATTGCGAAAGAAAGGAAGTGAAATAACTTACAACTTGAGCAATAGAAAATCAGCAAGTTTTGACGAGGAAAAGGCCGTGACAGGAAAGCTTAACATTGAACAAAACTGGATGAGCACTGTGCACAATGCGTAGAGTTTCAAACTGAATCCAGCAGACAAAAGACAAGCCTATGCCTATCCATTGTGTTCTGACCATTCAGTGAATTAGGTAAGTGAGGTTAGTCGTTCATACCAACCTTACAAGGAATTCTGCTGCTCTGTCATTGATAAATGCAATCAATCAATCTGATTTTTTGTCCTGTGACTGAATGAACACTTATACTGGGTTCGAGCTCCAATGGAATCGGTGAACTTGCACCTTATGTGAGCAAAGCAGTTGCATAGTGCTTTATTTGCCCTATATTTTTGTTATTCCTAAAGGCACCAATTTCATTTTTTAATAAGCAAAAACAGATTATTGTTTGAATAATGCAATCAAAACTTTATATTTTAAACTGAAAATTATGCGAAATTTCGAACATTCGCCCAGGTAATGGCTGATTTGCGTTACCACGGGAATCGGGTTTGTACGTTGGGCATTCATAAAGTTAACTTTTACCCAGCGCTCATATTTACACTGGTTTCCGTGAGTTAAAAAGCTGTGTCGCATGCTGTTTTCAGACATTTTGAAAGCTACTCCCCATGGAACAGACACTTTTTAGGTACCAAAATGCTCATCAAGGTTACCATTAGGAAAATTGAGGGACAGGCGAACAATCAGCATGAAACCGGAAAATTGTGAACCCAAAAATTTACGACAAATTGCAGCCTGCTCTTAGCCTCAGTTCCGACTCGCGTGATGCAATCGCTTACAAAGTGATTACTCTCGCTGAACCTAGACAAACAGAGCTGCTTATTGGACTAGTACCGTCGGGTGACTTTTACATGTCAAAAGAAACGTGCATTGCCAAATTCTGTGGTATTTTTATGCATTTTACATACCTTTTGTGCCACCAGTCATTCATAGGCAGTTTCAAAACACGAAATGTTTTTTCAATCCCCAGGCAAATACATTGGAGGGATGGAATACTGCTTATGTCGCATTAAGTTTTATAAATATCTTTGAATTTAGTTCATTTCTATAATATGAAGCTTATTAATCCTAAAAATTGTTTGTTTGCGTGATTTCATTTTGAAGCATTGCTCAGTTCCCTAATCATAGGCGTCTGGTACACAGAAAGTCCCGACGCAGGGCGACGGATACGCTCGATAACACTGCCTTGTATGCCATATGCTGAGGGATCGTCAAATAACAAAATAAAATGAATTAGAAAACAATTGACAAACGCAGTTTGAGCTTCTTGTGCAACAAGAGGGGAACATGAATGAGAAACGACCGGAGTAAAACGGGTGCAAGGAGAGGTTAAGTGAATGATTACAGGAATCATGTTTTATTTCCTTTTTATTAACTGAAAATGATACTTTGATCACTATCAGTAAGAGACTAAGGTCAATCAACGGCCATCTAGAGATATGTAAATGTGAAAGGTTTAATATATATGTATGTGTATACTTGTTATATCGCATAACGGGGGTCATGGAATCCAATCAACGCTGGAATGGGTTACACGTTAACCAATGATGAGGTCTTCATTGATCCGCCACGCAATAAGTGGTATTTAATTGTATTTTTGTGCGCGCATTCTTATCTACTCATTTTTGGTTTGTGGAAGTGTATTAGCCATGAAGAGCCAGTCTGAGACTCACTTCTGAAAGTCCTCCGGTTTGGTACGAATGATCACCAGTGCGTATATTTCGAAAGCATCGGTATATTTTATTGTCTTGTTTGATACTAACGAATCATTAAACATATAACCCCCCCCCCTTCGTCGAATTCGGTATTGAAATCTCATTGGTAATTAAATTTAAACCAAACACCGAGCATACTCTGATGCCATTTCTCTGCCCAGTGAACGGCTTTCTTCTTGGGAAAGTTTATATGTAACATGAAACCAGAGGTTAGTATGCGCTACACGACTATTCATAGAATTAATGATGCATTTTTGCATGTATGTAGTAAGTTGAATATGAACTGGGAAAGACAATTCAACTTTTTCGACCTTTTCAGATCTGGTTCGCAATTAAAATTGATCGATCCAATTGAGGATCCAGAACCCGAGACCTCACAGGCAAAACGCAAGCATACTAACTCCTCGACCACCTGACAGCCGATCAGACCGTTCCTCGTTTTCCTTATACATGATACCGTACAACTCATCTTTTCAAGCCTAATACAGGCATCACAGCTTTTACCTATCATCACTTGTCTCTATGTTTATAACTCAGTTAGAAACCCCTCGGTCCAATTCTTACGTTTTCAGTTGCACATTTGAGCAAAGTTGTAAGTTCTTTCGTTTGAAAATGGTAAGTACCGTCTGCTTGGGATTGCGGGATCTTGTAGGTGCTATTAAAATTAGAAAGACGATGAAGTTGGATCCACACTAGTGAGTCACAAGTTTCATGTGATCGGGACGCTTTTGGTGGTATTTCGATTCACACCAGAACTGCTTGATCACACCCTATTGTGCATGCGTTCCCTGGGTCTCAAACATAGTTGGCTGTGGTTTTTACCAGCACTCTGGTCAACTTGTAGTCAGTTAGAAGAGACCTAATACATAATCTCGAATCGGTCTCTATAGCCAATATTATTTCCTGACTGGCACTGTATGTGGTAAGCGCTGATTCGAAAGTCAATCATTTCAAGCGGTTAAATGATATGTCAGAAAAGCCGCTTAACCGGGCTCCATAAACACACTTAAAAGAATAGATCGATATTGACTAGATAGGGTAATTTATCTTTCAACGGTGCTCGGTTATGGTTTAAATCACCTCTGGGTTCATCCGGTTTGTGGCTGATCTCAGTGGATTGATTTTTCCAGATGATCTCCGCACTTAGGTTGCATAGCATTTGTGTCTCGGGTAGGAGTGGCTGAATATTTTCAACGGCACTTCATGCAGTCTGGACGAAGTAAATGAAGTAAATTGCAAGCTCCAAACAGTGGATTTTTCTTTGCCTAAGGGTGCTGTCGGACTGAACTCACAATAATCCGAATTAGCTAAGTCCGGATCAAAGATCATATATTGAGAAAAGTAAGAAGTCACAATGAATTTAGGAAGCCACTAATCAAAATAATGAATTTAACAGCCTCATTTATCTATTTATGCATATCTACAAAAAGGGGACGAATCAAGAGAAGATAATTACATCCACTTTTATTAGGCTTTTCTATTACACTCGTTTACACTCGCATTTCAGTGCAATAGTGGAAGTTCCGAACCCGCGAACAGTTCGTACTTGGTTCGGTATAGACTCACATGGAACTAACTCCTGGATGCTGAGCATTAACCACTGTACAGATGGGAATGTAACTTACCGTTCGCCCTAGTGGAGTGGGGGGCTAGTTTCAGATAAAGATATCAGAAGCCGAAGCGCGGAGCCAGGGAGAGAGAGTCAAACAAACAAGCTCGTAGAGCGAGTCATTGGGAACTGACATTCCATAGCAAAACCGTGCAAATCGATCTCCAAGATAACCTAAACATAACATAATATAATCTGATCAGTGAGAGGAAAATTAGTGTGCAGTCACATGTTTCACTAAAGCTAGTTTTATAATTCCAGAAGACGGTGCTGGTCGAGAATGGTCGTTTAATGAGGATCACAGATGGAACATTAGCAAATCTCATCAGAAACATACCATCGCAGTTCCTGGCCGCACGACGGGTAATGCACGTAGCAATCGATAGTTATTCTCTGAGGTACAGCAAGTTGCCCTCGATGGTCTTCTTCATTTTTGATCGTCGAAAGTAATCGCCAGCCATGTTACCTATTACTCACAAATGAGTAGTATCTCACTAGACAAACTGAATGATGTGCGCTTTCTGCTATTAAGTGATCAAAGATCCACCGCATATGATGGATTATCTGTGTAATATTTTTGAATGGATCAAGATGTATTCACGGTTCTCACATTTCCATGCCATTACCACTGTATTGAAACGAACCTATCGTGATATATTCTTTTTATTGACAATGAATCGGGTCACCTTGGCTCGTGAAGAGATAAATGATTTTGGTACGATGTACCGTTTTTCATCATGGTACTGTTTAGCACCGTAAAATTTTAGACCAAAATTCTGCACACAGTGCATGAACTACTCATAGCACATCCCCATTTTTCTACACATTTTCGAGAACGCGTACAAGTTCAAGGTCGGTGTGTGTTTACGCGGCGATAGTTTCGCTGTATTTGACTCACACGCACATTTATCCTTCACTTGGTGCAAGGTACCTTTGCCCCACACGAAACGCATGCAGGATAACAAAGCTCTTATGGTACATACAATCTGATGGAATGGATCGAACAGCACCTCATGAACGAATGGTATACACAATACACGATACAATACAACACAATACCAAAATGTAATGACCTAAAATCGCAGAACTGAAAATGTCCTTCAGCTACGTCTATGATAGAAATTCGGATCAGTATCATTTTTGGTTTCTGTCATTTCGTGAGAATATAACTCTCTCGTTTCATGGATGATACTCAAGGCTATTCAGTGTGAAGAGATTCGCTTCATCGCCAAAACCTATATAGTTTCAATGGGGTTTGGATCAACACCGCGGTCTGATCTCGATGCAACGATCAAATTCTACAGACGTGCGCTATGTGCATGGTCGTAATGCTCGACTGGAAAGCTATGCATCCCTACTGAAATTCCAGTAAGACTGCGAGAATGAAGTATTATTACGTTTTGATGAGTTTTAGTTGGTTGTCTGCCTACAAAAACTGCCTGTCGTGNTTGCATAAAGCAATCAAAGAGATACCACTGAGAACTCGGAAACTAAGATCCAGCTTGTTCTACCCCAAATCACTCAGGGTAAGTGAAATCGTCAATACAGTCCAAAATGAACTTGTTTTGATCCCAAAATATCACGTGATTACGTCCAACCTTCCATTTTTGTGACCTATTGATTTGTAGTATGACGTTCAATAAACCTGGGTACTTGTTTTTTATTACATGTGTTGCTGGATGTGCATGGCGAAACCTGACAATGATTTGAGTGGATCTCTACAACTTTGTCACCTGATTGGACGCAGTACACGGATCCTACCTCAGTTCCCACTTGAACAATTTCGTTCGCACATTATTATTCCTAATGAAGTGGATTTTCCAAACGTCAAGTTTAGATCTGTGTAGCACTCCAATATAGTGATCTTGTAAGCAAAGCTAGCCTCGTGAACAAAGATGTAGGTGTTTGCGAGAAACTGTAGAACAACGGGGATACACATTTAATGCCCTAGAGAACCGTGCGATACATTTTACTTATAGCTAGCTTTTTGACAAATATGCCCCGATTTGGGAATTTTGAGAAAACCAGATTAGATTTTTCAGTTAAATCAAAGTACGAGAGCCCAGGAGTGTTTTTATCCGTGGTAACCTGAGATGGTAAACAAAATTGTGACAAGCTTTTAAGTAACTTCTTAATTAATTAGTGTCAAGGAATCATTTGTGAATCCAGGACGAAACTCTAGAACCAACAGAAACAAAAGCATGGAATATCCAAATTCAAACAGTTATAAATACATAAATACACACGCACGCAGAGAAGGAGAGAAGACGAATGTTAAATGATGTCACCGTTTCCATAACTCACTTTATTTGCATGCATAGATTCCGATGTAGGTTCCAATCTGCTCGAACGGCTCGAAGATAATTGCAGACTCAGTGACTGAAACTTTATTTTTAAATGCACCTTGGGGTGCTCGGCAATCTACACCGACAGAACAGTGAGATAACTTCAAGTTAGATTGGCTGAACACCCCCAAACGATTTTTGACTGCTGCTAGAATCACAAGGTCCAAAATCGACTAAAACCGGTCACCTGATTCCTCCATCGCACAACATTTGATCGAGACTCGACCGAAGATTGACCGGTCAACTTTGTTCACAATTTGGACATCAATATCTAACTCGCATCTTTTTCAGTTCACAGAAACGTTTGCTGTTGGGCACCACTATCCAAATCTATGTGAGCAAAATAAATTTTTCGTATGATTCTGTTTGCTTTTATGAGGATGAGAACCAATCAGTGGCTATCAACTTTGCCTTGGTTACTAATGTATTGATCGATGTGCCATGATCCTTCAATACAGTGAATATGATCGAGATTGAGCAGTCCACGAGGGTGTCGACGACGTAAAGAATGTGGCACAAAACAAACTAGCTCCCACCGACCGTGTGGGCGGTTTCTATGCGCTTGAAATAATTCATTTGATCCAAAAGGAATTCATTTTTAATTTATTTGTCCGTGTCTTTATCGCCTCCAGAGCACAGATAGTTTCCCTTCTGTTTACGTTCACGGACATAAGTCTCTCATGGAATTCCAGTGCAGAGTGTAACTATAGTTGATTGAGCAACTAAGCTTACATTCCCTACTTTAATCCTTCAACCCTCAATCATCTGTTCTTCTTTGTCGTTTGTTCTTGTGACTTATATTTCGACTTCTTCCGAACAACGACCAAGAATGCAATCCTGTTTAGACGAACTCAACTATTTTAGAACCAAATAAACTTTGATTTATGATCAAGAGCCACAACGTTTTTCTCAATAAACCAACTATCGAGTTTGGATCTTCAATAATGATTAAACACAGCATCCTTTTTAACTTCGAGGTTACATTGTAAGCGTGCATTTGCTATAGCAACAAATGCAAATAGTAATGACTGTCACAAACAATTGACACACATAACATACTCAGAACTCCTAATTATCTACTGACCATCAAACGACTCGAATAAACTTACCGGGAAACACATATGCGACCTACACTGCGAAATTTGATATTTCTCCCAACCGGCCGAAGAGCTGCAAATTATATTTAGCTCTGGATCAGGTGGTGTTTTCCGTCAGTGACCAAGTGTAGCGCCGTGTTAACTGTTGGAGCGGTTGACCGCTGAAGTCAATTGGGACCGGAACTGTGTTTGCAGGTGGGGAGCGGGTGAGCGGTCCCACTAACAAGGCACCAGAGAGGATCACTGCCTTCACTTCTCCAGTTTTTTTACCCTGGATGCCTCTGAAGAGATACAACGAAATAATTACAGAATCAAATCGTACCTCAAACCAATCATGTGTGTTCTCTCTCTGCAAGTTTATCTCTAATAAACGTTGACCGTCATTTCGTTTATCAGAGGTTATACTGACATTAGTAATCAACATCGTTCATTAGACTATGACAAAAGACATTGGATTGACAAATTTGGCGCAAATAGCGCACGTTTGCGTGCAGGCTCGGGATTGTAGAATCAGATTTTTCTCTATGGCTCATAATGGCGTACAGACATCTGTGCTTACGTACGCGCTCAAGTAGGAACATTTGCCAGGGAACATGCACTGTCATTGACTCTGATCAAGATCGAAATGGTTATTCAGTTCACCTTTTAGGTAAAGGAATAAAATTTTGAAGAGATACGAACTTCGGTTACACATCTACCAATGTACATAAAATTAATATATCAATTCGCAACGACCGCCGTACAAGACGAGCATTCGTAATATAACAACCTCGATTCACGCTCCCGCAATCAAGGAGTGAAACAATATAATATAAAGTCAAAATTCCATTTGTGGCATTCCTGTTCTCATTTGTTCTCCAGTTTTCTGATACTGATATCGCCCACTGAAAAACTGCTCAATATCAGAAATCCATTTGCCTTCTGGGTTCCTTTAGATGATGGAATATTCTGACTCAAACTATAGTGACTGAGGCAGTGGGAAATACATCAAAGGGTCGGTAGATGGAGACAACTGTATATGCCTAACCAAATGCCTTCGTTGAATCACCTCCGTTTCAATCAAATATGGATCAATTTCTAGGGTGATTTATGAATCAAGGATAAAAAGATCCAGTAAAACTAGGCCGATAAACTGAGTAGGTCCAGAAATGAGCTGAGTGACTGGTTGTCCAGACTCATTAGTAGGCCACAAGATTTTCTGTAAAATTTTGCTCAAAATTTCGACGCAGATGCAAGGCTATTATACTGTTCATTTTGGCCCCTATAGAATATCGACTTAAACAACTCAAAGCTATTCTTACTACTGATGAGTAGTATAGTCCGAAATATAAAATTCTTTAGTGGAGTGCAGTATGATCGAGCTTCAGCCTGGTCGCACCCTTGGGGGAATGAGAAAGGTGAGTGGACTCCATGGAGTGAGACTATGAATATTTTTCAGTAGTTTTTCCCTTGAGCAGTATGAAAAAATAATTGGGATTTTTACGATAAGACATACCTATTCGAAGGAAACTACGTTATTTCCGTCGCTTTTCCCATTATTCATTAATACTCTCAAAGGTGAATTCGTCGTGTATATAGCAAATGAAGCGTGAGCTGTAAAGCTAGGGGGCACTGGACAGCTGTTTTGACCTGGTTGGGTTTCATCAGAAATGCGAACCCATCGACCCAACTGATGATCAAACCTGTTGCTTACTTGAGACGGAATTAAAATTTACGGTTTCACGTAGTTTTTAGTTATAGGCGTTAATTTCTTTTACGATGCACTCAGCTTGACATTTGGACAGTGCCCTTAGCCTACATTTTAGGCTTCAAATTTCCCGAAACTGCTTGCCTTTCCATGAGGATAATTTATTAGCCTAATTACCCAATTTTCATTCCGGATTTTATCCCATTCTTCTGCAAGGTGAGGATCACCACAAAACTGAGTACAGAGCGTCTAACATGATCTACAATGGTTTTGGTTATAATGACACAAAACAAATAGGGCGCGATTGAGGGTTCAGAATATGTCGTACATACATGATTTAAGGCTCAATTTAGGGTTAAACGTCATTCAAGAGAAATCAGGCAGTCGAAAATGAAGTGTAATATCTGTCAATTTCGTACGCTTAGTAAGACTGTTCTAAACTGAGATTGTTCATCGTGTAATCTAATCAGGTCTTTCTGCTAAAAATTATGCACAACCTACTGTCCTTTATAGGAGCTGTTTAATCACCACTGAAAATATCACAATCGGTATATTCATGAATCTCTAGATCACTGCGGTACCCCATTTCAAAACTAGTTCGGTGCATCACCTGATACCGTCGAAATTCTTCTCGCATACACAGAAGGCAACATTGGAAGGTTTTTTTCTCTCTTTGTAGAATTGAAAACCACATCTGTTTGACCAAGAGTGACACCAACCTTTTAACGCCTTGAAGTCACCATGATGCGTTGATATGCTAGTTCAGTCGTCTTATTACAAACTATGCTCTATAGCATGGGCAACTTGCAGTGTTTTTACCTTATAGCAGTAAATCATGCCAGGGTTACCTCGTTATCCGTCGAGAAACCGTCGGTGGTTTCCACGTGGCATTTTTCCTCACATTCACCAGCGCTGACAAGTTCTCCGAAAATCGTCAGAGTGAATGCAACATTGTAAACAGTTTTCCTTTAAATAGGAAGTGACTTTGCTACAGAGCTCTCAGTTACACCTGAATGATTCAGGATTCTCAGCACTGATATGTTTGCACACAGACACCGACATGCACTGCTGACACCCGTGTGTCTTCTTCACAAAGGTTATTCAATCAATGAACAGTGTCATGTATGCGTCACACTAGGTGAAATGTCATTGACCTTGTACTTTGGTTGATCAAAGAACAACCCGGAACATCGATCAACGGCCAAATGAATCAGCATCAAAAGCTAGGACATACTGAAGGGGCGGCAAAGAACAGTCAGGACCTAATGGATTACGTAAACGGTTGGTTTGGGTTTGCTAAAAAATAGAGTGAAGATATTGGAAAATGAGGCTTCTCATGGGTGAGACAACGTAGGACAATGACCCGAATACCGCCTAGGATCAGGAAATAAAGAATCACAAGAGTAGTATTCCTTCGCATAGCGTTAAACGAATGCCATTGATTACAATTTTATCAAGAGGTTATAAATTTATTTGGACAGTGCTATGTGATCACACACATGAAATCTTCACTTCCTGTATTGAAATGTTTGGTGTTTGATGTTTGATTTACAAACCTTATGCGCAAACCTGCTCCACCGGCTGATCAATAGGGTAAAGGTGTTTATCTTTGCATATAAATATCAGAATAAGAATTCCATATATTACCCCACTGTGGTCCGATATGTACTACTGTGCGTTTTAATTCAGCAACGGATAGCTCCTAACTCTGATAGGGGAATGTAAATACGCCATACCAGGAACAAAACACACAATTACAGAAACAAAAACAGCGGAGAAACTCCGCATTTGAAATGTAAACCAATGCCTCATTCTCATTTTGTCCCTTTGATTTTCGCCCATTGCCTAATTTCAGTAAATTTGACCGGTAAGAAGTGCATAGACGGTGAATTGTTTGGCAGCACTTGAAAACTCGATTGCCTCGTGTAGTAAACAGCAAACTCTGTTTCTTCGGACGACGATCTCTAAGTCTTGAGTACTCAAAGCCAACAAATCTCTAGGTCTCGATCGATTACTACCTCATTCGATAAAATTATACGTCAATCAACATGCAACAACCTTTGCCGAAATTTTCAGTACATGTTTGTCATGCATAACGATCCCCGATTAGAGATCAACCCGGATCAGACCAATTCCAAAGAAATGATTGGCAAAGTACCGTCCAAGTGCCTGCACATATGCGTTGACCTGCAATTCCCATCCATCCACACTAGACGCTGTTGCCCATAGCGTTCACTCCTTTACATCCGTCTTAGACAAAGGTACCGGTACCGCTTGTTTGACTTTTCTGGATTATCCTAACGTCTTTGGTTCTCTAGGCCGAAGAGTGCTGATTGATATTCTTTCTGAAAAAGGTCTGACACCCGAATTCTTGAATTTTCAAATCTATTACTTCTCCCGTAAAACACAGTTTACTTCATTTAATGGCTTACAGTAGTCTTCTATTAACATCAATGTTGGCGTTTTCCAGGTGTTTTGTCCTCCTTCTTTGTTTTCTATGTGCATATAGAAACTCCCCAGTCCCAGTAAGTTCCTTGCAAGTATGTTGATGGTATTTTGATTGGTGACCTTTCTTTTAATGCAGACAGTGTTCGGTCTCTCCAGGACAGCGTTGATGAACTTTACGATTCGTCTGTAACCCCATCCTTTGTACTCAACATCAATAACTGCATTGGCCTTCCATTTATTCTTAAAACTGGCCCCGTTATCTTCCATTAGTTAGTAACCTCTTTGATCTTATTCGTAAAAGCATCGCCAAATTTATTTCTGCTAAAAACCTTGGCGTTATCCTCGCCCACTAACTGTCTAGGTCTGCTCATGTCCCCAATGTTTTTACAAAAGTTTGAAACTGTCTTTTTATGCACACAGGCTCAGGAAACTGGGCGTCTAATATAATATCATTGTTAAATTCTTGATTGTGCATTGGTTATACTACTCTCCCATATTTAGCTCTTTTCTGAAGGCAAAAGATTTCACTTTGTGTTCTAGATCCCTTAAACTTTTGTCCCGTTACAGTGGAGTTCATAGAGTTGTTTTGGTTGAGTTTCTTGTCTCCGAACATTTTGACGTTTGAAGTACCTTTATTGGCAGGATAACACGTGATAAATGGCACTGTTTTCTCCGAGGAAAACCATGTCGAATCCTTGAACTCGCTCCAAATATCAACTCTTCCCTGCACGTACTTCCACAAGTAGGAACGATGTGATTCCATATCTTACTCGGTTATTAGTTGATCGTTACGTAATTATCACCCATCTTAGGGTCACTCTTGCACTAATTTTCTTCTCAACATAATTTTTTTATTATTCTTTGCTAACCACAATTTCTCCTATATATCCACTGTATAAGATCGTAAATTACTGAAGATTCCCCCTTTGGGTGCATAAAGCGTTTCGTGACTTGACTGAGTGTTATTTTGTTAATATAGCGATTTATTAACAGTATATTAAAACGATTGAATTCAAACTTTCGATGTACCTTGTAGTAGTGATGTGTACTAATCGTCTCTAATAGCCANAACTTAATTGGATCATTAGACTAAGCGATCCCGGGTTCGGATCGCAATGGGATTTGATGAATATGGTCTTGTATGAAAGAAGAAGAAGCGCTTTAGTGTACCTTATGGTTTTTTACTGGTGAATTACACGCTGAGGATGATGATGAATACACTTTAGTAGACTTCTCCCTAAAGCTGTATTTGGAGTCAATGAATCATGGCCTATCGTGTTCACGTTACATATTACATATTCAGCGTATCAGTATACTGCACACCCAGAGTATTTACGACATCTCAATGTTATGTTTAAACTATTCGCGAGTAGTTTGATTTGATTCGTGTATTGTCTACATCATATTCGCCTGAAGGGTGGTGGAACCAGCGTTGTTGAATTAATGAAGCCGGCAAATTAAACATTGATAGTGATGTTGTAAATAGATAAATAGATAAAAGAAACCGAATAATTGTTGCCCACTCATTCCATATGGTTCTCCATTATTACTATGGAACTAATCCACATTGACCGAGCGATCACTATGAAATCGAACGACACTTAAAATCGGAATTAGTTCCATCAGTCAGATCCCGAAGTCCTCAACTAGAACCAACAGTCGCAGTATTCTGACGTAACAGATTCAATCCAAGGTAATACGGTTGCTATGGGCTCCACAAAGCTTTACGAATGATTCCCGGTTTTAATTAGGGCTGCTCACACAACATGCGCCATCGCATTCGCGTGCTCTCAGTCAGGTGTCTACACATACGAAAAAAATATGGAATGTTTCATTCACGAATATTCACATAACTACGGTGGTCCATTTGAGAAAATTTGATTGCTACTGACTTACCAAAGTCAGTTTGTGTTTGCGCAAATTAATACGTGATTGTCGATTATTTTTACTTGACGTAAAGTAAATATGTAAATGTCCACATATGGTATTCCCCTTGCAACATTCCGATATAACTAAAGTGTGCAGACAACTGATTGAGAGCACGCAAAATCAAAAGTCCATTTCAATCTTACTGATTTTGTGTGAGTTATTCTATTCGAATGGATCAGAGTGAAAAGTTTTTGATAATTAAGGTTTTGCATTTAACTCACAGTTACTTGTGAGTAGTGGTGTGAGATAGTTGATTTTTGTTGCTTTGGGCTGACTATCCTTCGAACTTTACCTTCACGCACAATCTTAGTTCATCGTTTCAACCATATACTCGAAAGCACTAGACTCGAGTTTCGCTCTTATTGGAGCTCATCAGTAATGCATATCCACCATCCCGTCCGGGATATGAACTCCGGACCCGTCGCATGGAAGCCGTGTGCGTTACCACTGTGCCAACCAGCTCATGTCATGGGTGAACCAAATTGCCAATTCATGTTAGTTCAGATGTCATCTTCAGTGCTAGTCAGTTCATTTCGACCCGACAGCAACGAAAGGAAACAAACTGTTGACTCCAATCGAAAGCCTCTCACCAATTCAGGAATTCCATGCAGATACAGACTGATTCGCATTTCCATGCGATGGGTCCGGAGTTCAAATCCCGAACGGGATGGTGGATACGCACCACTGATGAGCTCCAATAAGAGTGAAACTTGAGTCTAGTGCTTAGGATAGTCAGTCAAATCAATAAAAATTAGGGTTTTGTCTAACTATCTTAAACTTGTTCACTTTAAATTCACATTTTCATTGTGGTTGCACTGTCCGTGAGAGCTATTTTATCCACCATTTCCATAAAGTGGAGCAATCCACCTGTCCCATATTGGAACATAAGAGAACTCAGTGGGCACTTGTTGCCAAGGGTTCGAAGCTGGAGAATGGTTCAAGGGCTTTCCAACAGCAAATCAAAAAACAACTTGAATATTTCTTCATCGTTGGTTGTGACATTAAAAACGCTGGTCTAACCGACAGGTGTTTACAAACAAACGCTGCGGTGCTGAAATTCCAACCTATCCCTGTGGTGTGAAAATGCAGTTTTTTTTAAGTTATTTTTTAGCTTTCGAATGTGTTTCGTATGCATAGACAACAATGACAATTTGTTTCCGAAATTTTCTGCATCACCTCTGTCGGTTTCTCGAAGAACTTTTGGCAGTTATTTTGTTGTGGCCCACGTCCTTCGGTGGTTTGATTCCGTAATTTGTTTTTTACTTGGTTTGACTTTTGTTAAATGTCAATTTTTGCCTTAGAGATTTGCATGTCCGTGTACCGAATTTTTATCACCTGAGGATCGGTTTTTTTTTCATTGGAATGAAAAAGTGCCCACATTATGCTTGACAGCAACTACTTCTCTCATAGGAACCACATGCTATACAAACACACAAAAAAGTTCCATCTACCCAGCATATGGTGCGCTTCAGTTATCTTAAAATGTTTTTCTGTACGATTATCATAATGAAAATTGATGCGATCAAGGTACAAAAATTATTCCTCAAACTTTTGGGAACGTTTTGAACAATGAGTGGTTTCACTGAATGAGTGAAATCGGATGTGCTCATCCAGAAAACGCAGAGCAGCACGAACGACTGTGTGCAACAAAATGTCCGCGGCGTAAGTTGAAACTTGATGAAAAGGATAGGTAAAATTTCCCCAGAATCATAAATTGGAGTGAAAAATGGCTGAAGGTGGAGGCCAAATTCCCTCTCGAATAAACATTTATCGTAACTCCACAGTACCCTCATTAGCACGTATTCTTGTTAACAAAGAGCAGGTTTTCACAGACTTTGTTAACAGTTTTCGGATTTAATTTCCGTTTCTTTTCCATTGTAATTGTTTTTTTAGATATATTTTCCCCCTTACCCCAAACTGTGTACTTTTAACTGAAATGTAGGCTTCATGCCTGCAGAAGTTATCACAATACAATACAATACAATACAAATTGACCACAGTGAAATATATATTCTCTGCAATGGAGGAGTTCACCTGGACAAGGGGCGATATTTATTCTCACCGTAGCAGCAGCAGGAACGAACTAACCGGACTGAGCTAAGGGTGGTAAGAGGAGAACGCGAAGCCAACTCGATGACCTAAGCATTGCAGTAGTGGGGCTGTAACTGCTGCTCAATACCGAAACAGTGCTAGACGTTCGGTTGGTCGTGGCCACAATTTGACTGTACAAGCTGGACTGAATAATAGTCCACATCATTCGACGCATTGAACAAGCACATTTCAAGTATAAAAGTTCTCAGTCCATATTACAAGATCAAGGTTACGAAAAATGCTGTATAGTACTGCATGAAATGGAAAAATGTACTGATTAGTTTATCTGTTCCTTGGAATATGTTACCAGCCTAAGATTTACCCCGTCTATGAGAAACCATGATACATAAAACAATACAACCCTTTAATAAAAGGCCATAGTAACGATTGGTTAGACTCTCGGTACCACTTTAGTCATAGACGATCCAAAGTGCCCAACCGACAAGCGACGAATTTTGCCTCGGAACACGGTTTTCCCGGACTTTACATCATCAGAAGTCGCACATGACACCAATCACATCGGAATTGAATGTGCATTTTCGGTTCACCAGAGCTCAACACCATGAAAAGTGATCCAGCACACGAGATAAACTCAACTCAGTTTATGTTCCATGTAGCATTTCTTGGTAGGTGGTTTAGGTGCACAGTGAAATGTTCTGAGAGGATCATCTGTTCTGATCTTTTTTCTGTGAAGGGCCACTCTAGCACTTGAGATTAAAGCTGCTAAGAAGAAAGGAGTTATTTCGAAATCAGCGCAAGCTAAAACGTTTTTCCGCTCATGCAACTATTCATTTCGTAAGTACACAAGAAATGTTCCCGAACCTAGTCAGTTGATTTAAAATTATGCTACGCACCACACACAGAGCAATCGCGGTCCAGTCATATCACATGTATGTCTTTCTTCTCAACAAAAGAAAACAGAGAAAAGAGATTAGAACTGAGGAGTTGCTTGTCTATAATCTGATAGAATTATGTGTCAAAATTGAATGCCATCACTATCGATCCAGATTGCACTTCGTTTCAAAGTTGTCTATCAAAATCAGCTGACTACAAAGAGTCGAGTCACTTTAGTCAAGAACAGCAAAACTATCGGCTTCAATCTATACGCGCAAGCGAACGACATACTTCGTAATTTCCATTTCCATTTGGGCTTCTTTCAGATCCATCCATCACACAGATAGACCCTTAAATGCCATGCTGTTCTGTAGCGAGGGAAGAGGATAGGAAATCTTAACAGAATCTCATCTCCGCATTGTTATTGAGCCCCATTTTGCATGATATTTCATTTTCCCAACAATAGGTTAGTTTCAATAGAGTTTTACGAATTTATCACCTTTCTGTTTCGTCATGTCAAAGCCGAGTTCATGATGCAACCAAATACGAACAGTTGGGAACGATCTGACGAGAGGGATTCATAAAACGCTACCATCGCTCACCTTTATCCCTCCTACAAGTGTGGATAATGAATCTTCTTTCGTCATAATAAATTCATCATACAAGAAGTGGATTTTTATTGTGTACCATCCACTCAATCAACGCAGCACAGTTTAGCTCAACGTATTCTCGTCATGAAGGTACATTGATTAAATCTTGGGCACCGTCCGTTCCTGATCGTCGTCATCTAACATTCTCTACCCATAAGTACGGCATATTTCCTTTAAGGATGCTAAACTTCACTTGGCAGTTTGTCATTTTCCACCATTTCAAGAATAACTTTCTTCGGTTTGACCGATCTTCATCGGTCCTGTCCTAACGGAGGGAACTCTGTTTAGTGTTCGGTCGTCCGCCGAGCTTCACAAATGAACACCACACTACTAAACCCGACCTGCAAGGACAAACGACGAGTTTCACGAAAAGCGACTTGATACAGCTTCATATCGATCAATGAGACTCCGGTATTATGCACCAATAATAGTCCACCTAATTCATACAGGAATCGTGAGTCCAGAAGAATATAAAATACTATGGGTCACTGCTGCTTGCCTAATAATAGTTCATCTACATAGTATGCAACCGCATCGATTTTCTGCAGTAAACGAACCGCTAATTCTTTATTCTTTTTCGTACATCTCGGTGACGGAAGATTTTACCATAAAATTGCCAACACCGTTTCGTGTTTCGATTGAAATCCCTGATTTCCGACTACTAACATTACTACAATAGAGTTAACTCAGTTCTAGATAGAGTGACTACCAGTCAACTCAACCTTTTTTCACTATCCAATAAAGACCTGTAGGCAACATCTCTTCAAACCGAAAACTGTTCACTTAAACAGATTTTACCAATAAATCGATCTATATGCATCATAAATTACCCACAATTGTCGTTTCGTTGTTTTTCTTCTTTCTCAATTTATTCAGCAGTTGTGTTTATCCCTTTGAGGAATAACCTGAATGTCGGTTGTGATGTTTGTTTGCCTATTAGAAACCACTTTTGTGTATGGAGGGAGATCAACCTCCCGAGAACCTTGAGTTGCTACGGTGATTAAATGTATGCATGCGAAAGCCAAGATGAACATGGATTAGGAATATTATTTTACTTTGTTTAAAGTTAAAGTCAGTTATCTGGACGCTTGTTTCTTGAAATGTAACATGTGCACGCTCTGTGAAAAGGCATCAAACTTCGTTGTGGGCAAAAAGCTGAACACTGAGGTCTTTGTGTGTATGTCGATAAAATTATTGTGGCTGTGATTCACTCGACAACAGGTGCACAATCTTTTGTGAAACTCAATTGGCTTGATCACGAAAATACTTTTAGGTTTTACCGGAGTATCGTCTGCTCTAGGTCAAGATGAGTCTGCTCCTGAATTTGACTGAGGCGATTATGTCCACTGTGAACCCGTAACTGAGTTGCAGTGAAACCTCAGACCGAAAGCAAAGTGGGAAACAAGCTAGTGCATCTTAACCATGCCATCACAACACAACATACGAGAGCCGAGCAAAAGGTTTCCGGATACACAGCACACGTACGAAGTTGTGATATTGTGCACCGAGTACACACGTACCACGGTACAGCTTCCAGGCGGCCAATCAGGAAACAGATTTCAGGACCAATCCTGTGGTCTCAAATGGTAATAACCGGATTGGCTGAATACAAGAAGGCTGACAAATGAACCACACCGTTGTCGATTGGACTTTGAAGAATAGACCAGTGAGTGTTGGATGCTTGCGATATTTCTTTGCATGATTTTCCGAATAGAATTAACCGTAGCGACAGCTCGTCTTGATTCTAACTAACTTTGTGCCATTCAGTGGGTTTTCAGTCCGAATCCGAGTTCGCGCTATTCGATTCCGAATACTATATTTGGCATCGCGGCGTTGAGTTGCACACTATCCAATCCCTGAACCTGCATTCGCATCCACCCGAGATTGAATGTTTCCAGCTCTGTTGCAGCCTGCGGCAAAACAAAAAGCAGGAGCAGTTAGTAATATTTTCCACGGCCGGTGTAAAGGAAATTATTATCTGCTGAAGAATCTCGCTTGGCCTAACAATCCGGCTAAACGACCATTTCAAATACTAAAACAATTGCTACTTGGTCATGTGATTCCTGCTAATTTCCAATCCACCCAGAGGGCCAAATTAATTTTTTGGTTCGTGCCGAGCCAATACTTCAACGAGATTTCGTCCTGTTGCTCAACAAAAAGACTTCCAAGTGCAATTATAGAGACAGGCTGGAGGAGCAACTATGTGATCGCCTTATTGCAGGCATTAACAATAAAACTCTTTAGAGAAAGTTGCTTGAGAAGGACCTAACTTTTTCCGATGTTCGGAGGATGTGAGCGGTATGATGATCTCACTACAGCAACAGCCCGGGAGTCGTTTACATTATCCCAGAACAATTCACAAAGGAATAGACTCTGGACACAGTCCGAATCTCCTCATATTCAAAAGACAATATGCTTTGACCAGAGGACCCAAACACAAAAATGAATCGGCGTCTGTCGTGTGGCTAATTCCATTTACGATCCAACTATCGATTCAGAGATGCTGTCATTTCTGTGCTAAAGTTGGTCAGTTTCAGAGTGTATGTCGTCAACGGAAGTGCTATAGTGAGGAATACCGCTTAGAGGAACCCAACCCGATTTGCACATTACAAAGGTGGGCGAATGTAAGCTATTCATTTACAAGGACATGGTTTTCGAGTTCGGATTCCATCAGAGTTTTATCGTGAATACCGGCAGTGGAAGTCATCGTTTCACGTGGAACTCTCAAGCATGTATGTCCAAATGCTACCCTGAAACCAACTACAACACGAATCCATGGTGTAACTAGTCCCCTACTTACGCCATTGAGTGAGACAACTTTATCGATTCATTCCCATGGTAACACGTTGGTGCACATTAGGTTCTTGGTGTCACAAAACAGCCCTTCTATTCATGGATTGACGGCAATGAGAACGCAAAGATATTTTATTCTTACATATCAGTGAACCGAAATCCAAAACTACTGAGGAAATCCGCAAGCTGGTGATACAGTGTAGCGACAATACGGGAGGGATGAGCGTTCGTGAAAGTGTTGGAGGTCGACGTTGAGCCAGTATTCCTGAAAAGGCATGTTTTACCATACGAAAAACACGACAGTTTGTTGAAGACGATCGAACGAATGGAGCACAATGGTCCGACTTCCCGAGTGACATCATTATCATAGGCAACTCCGTTTGTTGTGGTGATGAAAAGTGATTCAAACCTCTGATGAATAGCGAATCCCCGAAAGATCAAAATCATCTACGATCAATTATGCAATGTCTCCAATATTATTCAGGATTCAAACCTAACTTCGCCACTAGTGCTTAAAACTTGTTTGCTGCGTAATCCACCGCGGAATGAAAATGAACCGTAGAATGTGAAAGAACCTCTCGAGAGTTGATAAGAAAAATGACTGAACGTCCAATTCTGGTACCGTTTTCGACCTTAAAATCAAATACACTGGTGACGACCGCTTTCGAGTTGGTTACCGGTGCTGTATTGAAACAATGGTTTCCTTTCCAGATTTCTCAACCCTGCGAAGGGCTACTCGTCGACCCAGAAAGAAGCCTTAGCGGTGTTTGAGGCGGTCCGAAAACTACACATGTATTTGTTTTGACTGCACTTGTTAGGAGAAAAATAACCTCCTGAGAATTCTCACAGTATGAATCAGAAATGGATCGGGACCAGTCGCCACCGTGTGAACGTGTCGGCGTTTTCTCGATACTGGATAAGTGGGCGTCAGAGTAAAAGTACAGAGTACGATGATCTGAGTTCTGGCAAGTCCTCCATCGCCTACGCAACCCCCATTCCGGACAAATGTCTAGGTAGTGAGCAACCCCATAAATACCACGTTTTATTCCTTACTGGACTACGAACACATTTTGGCTGGTGATACTAATTAAGGCTCGCACTGTTTTCCAACTGTATTTTACTGGAATCGTTGGGATACGCATTGTTAGACCAGGCTCAGTGATAGTTCGGCAGGACAAAATAGCGCTTTACCCTTGTGTCGGATCATCAAACACTACAATTATTATCCAATCCCAACAAGTCTATCGCCAAAGCAACAGTAGCCTTGATTCAAC
>UZAN01043504.1:24574-38373 GCA_900618425.1 Echinostoma caproni
GCCCAGTGTCTTGTTTCTGATCAAGGTTCAGTTAAAAATGCGTGTCATAACTCATACAGGGCCGTTTTTAAAGCATGAGATCAACATGGTGGATGCAAAATGTGGGCTGCCGCTTGCTTATATTGACTAGCGACTAACTGGTGATAGTCCCCCACCGCTATCAGAGATATTTCAGTGTTTAAAAAAGTTATAATGAAACAAGTCCCTTCAGACGACTTGCAACGGCTGCTTTCACGCACGCAGGATGTGATAAGAGGTAAAATAAGCCGTATCTAGTCTTTGCTCGTCCCACCGCCGCGGAAGCTTATTTTGTGTGTTTGGAACATGTTGCAACTAACCGGTGTATGGTGTTTCTCTCACATTATCATCTGTTTAAGTGTTGAATTAAGGTTTGGACGGCATGCTCATTTCCTCCGATTTGAACATCTTTGTTGTGATTATATTTATGAAAAGATGTGGAATAAGTGCATTCCTTCTTCTATACGAATATCATAGCACAATCTGATCTTCCACTGAGTTCATTAACACATGTCAAAGCGAAGTACTAAAGGTGACGACGGGAACCAAACGACTCGTGAGGCACAAAGAGATAGTCTCGGTTTCCCTCAACGGCGGACTTTTACAAGTCTTATTATGGTTCACTAAGGAAAAATGAGTACTTTGCAGCTCAGCTTAGAATGTTATACATAGGAATAATTTCTCTGACGCTCGTAATATTTTTACAGTTGGATTATGTGAAAAGAAATTTACCCCATTTTGGTTAATAGAGTGAACATTGGTACAATTCAAATCCTCTCACACGATGCAACGCACAGCATAGGTTCACAAATGTCTTTTCCCAAGGAACTCAACAATCTGATGTTTTTTTATTAAATGATGGGTATTAACAGTTTGACATGCTAGTCTTTTCTACACTCTCCGATCTTCAAAACTGTCCGGGACTTATACGAATGTATCAACTGTTAGATTTTCTGATCAATAACACGCTAACATGGTGGGTTTACATAAGGGATAAAGTGGTAAATTGTTTTCAATTTTATCTAACATGATGGAATACGTATAAGTATTGATTTATTAGGTGTCACTCTGTCCTCTTGTTTCTGACTTGCCACATTTCATGCGTTATCATTCAACATTTCAATGACCCACTGCTCTCATCGTGGGTGTTGACTAAGCTAAACCGATTGCGACTAAGTTGTCACCTGTATGTTTTTTCCTTAGTTGCTGTTACCTCCAAAATGCAATCGATTACCAAAGTAACTCGTTCCACGGTATACACTCACGCGCGTACGCGCATGGTATTACATACAACGTCTTCGTACATGTTTCTAGTCCATTTATCAAAATTCGTCACCAATCGATAGTACCATCGAGTATTTTTCTACCATCAACGATCACTATCATCCTGTCGGACATCTTCACATACGATCAAAAACTACCATCTAAAACTTCCAGAATTAATGTTTCCTGTTTCACTTGATTGCTGAAACGAAGGTAGAAAATCCCATTGACTGAACTCTAGTGGACAATTCAAAGTAACCGATAATTTTCTTGCGATAACATGATGCAAAAGGAATCGCGCATTTTGGTCCCTGGTCTTGAAACAAACAACGCAAGCCGTTGAACAAAACATCGAGACGAGTTTCATACACGACTCCTGATGGCGATTTAGACATGGAAGTTTATGGGAATTCTATTCCAAAAAGGTCTCCAGGTGATGTTTACGTCGAACAAACCCACCTTTAAGGCCGAGGTCAGCTCACGTGCACCGTCTTTACGGCCGATGTCCAATCCGGGTAGCTTCAGTCCGCCTTGCTCCAATGCATTGATCAGCGCCCGGTTTTGTGCTTCAGCCTCTTGCAGACGCGCTTCAATCTCTGCCAGTTGTTCTTCGCTGCGTTCTCTGGCTTGTTCAGCCTTCTAGAGCGTAGAAACGAAAATGTTTTGGAGAAAATAACGTGGCTTTCCTCCTGTCGCTTAGTTACGATCTCATTCATACAAAATAATTTTGTGTTACATCAGAGCACCAAAGTGGGCCATTAAAAACTGCTCGCTTTTTACATAGAACTTTGAATCATCCTGACGAATAAAATGTATACCCTTTCATTAGACGACAAGAGGTTTTACCACTGTGCTCTATTTTCGAGCTCTTTCCATAAAGATGATTTACCGATTGTCTGCCTCTGGTTGACAAGCAGATTTACACCGATGGTCAATGTATTGACCAAAGGACAGGCGGATCGATCGATAAGCACAACTTAGTCTCCGAACATCATCTGGTGTGGTAGACCGAACGTTTAATGTCGGCTAATGCATGCATCTGTTCGAAAGATTCTTAAGGTTAGTTGAACGTTGCCTCTCTGCGTAGTCCTGGTGTATTCAGGATCGTGTTACACTCCTGATGTGTCACAAACTGACTGATTCTTGTATAAGGGGCATGTTTATCTGAACCATTGCTGCATGTTCCAACAGCATTACTACAACTCAAGTAGCGCTGTGTATTTTAGATTGAAAGGTTTCCGGTGATGAGTTTCGAAACCTCAGTTTCGGACCACATATTGTTCCAGTTAGAGGCAATCATTGTAATACTGGTTAGTGGAATGTTTTCAGATTATTCGCCCATCGAATCAAAGCTGTCTTTTTGTGAAACAAGCAATGTTATTGCCTAAATGAGACGGAAATGCACAGGGTTTCAAATATGGATATCGTGTTGTGTATCTATTGAGACCAGCTGAAATGTACATTTGTTTCTCCTAAAAGCTGATTGACGCCTTACGTCGCCTGTCACTTCAACCAATACTATACGTTCTCACGACTACGAGATAAATACCTTTTGGTATGCATGTACATATGCACACACAAAAATGTGTGCAATAAAAAAGTCACTGCATTCAGAAAAACCGCTGTCTTGCGCGAAAGACTACACAAACTTAGAGATGCGTGCGGGTAAGTAGAAGAAAAAACATGCCCAGACTGTTTAAACATAAAATGAGCTAACCAAAATAACTTCGGAACGAGGACCGGGGTAAAATCTGCTCGTAATTTAAATAGTAATAATCTTTTTACTTTTATTTATTGAATACAGTCACTTTTAATAAAGAAGGCTGTGGCTTCCTGAGAGACTGAGAAGATGACAGAATTTGAACCCAATCTCTGGGTCGCTGGAACGGTGATTTTAACCGCTGGACCACCAGCACTGACAGATTGCTCACACTGTTGGTAGTGAGTGAACTTTAGATCAAAGCCAGTGTGCTGTTTAATCTCGTATGTACGACCCTATTAGTTCCTCTCTTGTTGGGTACTATCACAGAATGCATCGGGATTGAAAACCCGCCCTGGAGAATCGCGGGTACGACGCGTCACTATATGAGATCACTTGTTTGGGGCCTGAAGTCTTTTTTCACGTGTAGAGCATACGATTTAGGGTTTATTCATTTGTAGATGTTTAGTGTTTCTACATTCTTCTTTTCAACCAGACTAAATACAGCATCTCGCAAAAGTGTTGTGCAACAGAGCATCTTGCTTGCCAAACGAGCATTTTTTCAGTTGTTTGAATACAACTGAACATTTACTTCGGACATATTGAACTCTTTTAAGAGACATTGTCCAGAGCTGGATGTTAGTAAAAAAAAAATAACGGATCAGCCGAACAGACTGCAGTTTAAAAAATTCACTTCTCGATTGTTCTTTATCTGTATCGGAATTCCATGCGCAATAAAAAATTAATTCCCCCATGAAACTGTGCAACAAGAGAAAAGGTTATGCATGCGAAGGTCAACCACATTCAGCTTTAAAAAATGTTGACAAACGAACGTAGAATCGTAAAGAGAAACATTCGAAAATACAAACGAAATGAACTCCAAACACAGGAACTACAGTGCACATATGCGTTCCAAACTACGCTGCCAGTCCAAATTGTGGTGAAGCAGTACAACCTTCTTTAGCGGTTGAATGAACTACGGGGAACGAGAGAGAGAGAGAGAGAGGGAACAGCCTACCTGAAGCTGTTCGGTTACCTCGTGCAGTTGTTGAGCCTGATTGTGCGAATCCCCCTGATAGGTATTCATAGTGGTTTCATAGTTGGTCAGACTTCCACGAAGCTGTTCCATTTCTTGTTCGGCAAGAATCAGGCGTTGTTCACAACTGGCAGCCACCGCACGTAAACGCTCATTTTCCTGCACAGCATACAACACAAACGGGTAGTAGTGTGGTTGGGTGCGCACGGAGTTACGCGTGTATGTACTATTCGGTGAGCAAGTGAGCTCCTTGTTTTATTATTTACGAAAATATAGTGTATTCTTGATTACAGCTTAGCTTAGCTTAGCTTGTGTTTTCCTTATTTGCATGCCCATGCTAATCTACGTTAGATTTGGTCCAAAAAGATATCTGCAGCAATGAAAACAGATAAGACTATCAGGAACCATGGGAAAACCTGTATAACCTTCTTGAGAACTTTTAGAAATTGCATACTTACTGGTATAATCGTTATGAGAACATTTTAACTTCCTCTGGCTGAGAGCCTCCATTGGTTTGTACACGTTTAAGAGGTGGGCTCGTTTGTTTATCATATTTAGTCAACCTCTGGATTGGGTTGAAATTGTTTTTACCGTCCTTCCGTGATGTTTATGTGATCATCGAGAAACCAATACCATTTCAGCTGATCAGAAGATCTTGCTTCATGGGTTATTATAATTCACAGAACAGAGAGTGACTATACAAATGGTAAATTGTCATGTGGTTTCCCATTCTTAAGGCTTGAAATAACCAATGTTGTACGGCTGGGCACTAGACAGCTATCTCTGAATTGGTCTGTGAACAAACGCAAAGTAGTTGGCTCGACAACAAAGAGAAAAGGTTTGTCAAGGGCGGGTGTATTTGGAGGAATGAGGTCCTATTCGTTTATGCTGATCTCCGTCGGATGTTAAAGTCGTGTTTTATCATGTGACTGAAGTGCCTAAGCGTTTGTGGAACCTTATCTGGTTTGTCTGATACTAGGTCTCAGATACGTTGTCATGGCAACATAACCTACCAAATTCAACCCTACTTCAGATGTGCGCCGTTTGCTTTACATGCTCACTTGAGAATAATCCATAATTTAGGGCCCAGAAATGTATGGGTTGGTTTAGGCCTTTTTGTTCGTTAGTCCAAAATAGATGCGTACAAAGGCAGCCTCTGGTTCCGACACTTTCACTAACGCATCACCTAAATTATACCTTTCGTTTACTTGATAGTGCAAGCTATTCACTGAAATATATGCTCAACCGCGTCCAGTTTCTCGATTATCTTGACCGAATACAGAAAACAAGTGGGTTGGGGGCTAAGATAGGTTTACGTACCGGATGTACATAGTCACTGTATTGCGGTGTCTCTCGATCGGTGTTTTCCACCAAATCAAAATAGACGAAACTCTATATCATGTTGAACCTATATATAATGCTTTGATTTATTGTACTTGAAAATGGTGGATGGCCATACAGTGTTCAACAAACCCCCCTCATTTTAATTAACTAAAAAAATGAGGCTTAGCACCGTTAGCTAAGAATATTAATCTAGTCTCATGCTGTAAGAGCAGAAGCAGTGAGATTTGTTATGAGGACCAGGCAGACGTATACTCTCTATAGCCGGACACTCGCAAAAGCACAATAATTGATCAAAGCACCCAGAGAGTGGGAAATGATGTTGATTTAGAGCTCTCGGCTGCAGTCTGTACTGCTCAATAGCTGTGATCACTAACGTATGAATTTATCGAGCTTCTTCTCAGTTATTCACATGCTACTTATTATGAAATATTCTGTAAAGACAATTAAGTCGCGGTTGTTGCGGTTAGTGGCACCTAACCCACTTACAAAAACATTGAATCACATTGATTCAGCATTGATTCCTCAATGGACTGTCTCTGAAATAGCTGTCTATTCAAAAGTCACCCGGTGTTGCAAACAAGGTTATTGTGACGAAAATATACTTCCTGGGTACAAGTATATGAATGCACTGACAAAAGATCACCGAATACGCATACCTGAGGAGCGGCAAGAACTGCAAAACCGGTCGTGTGCTTCCAGGGAAATTTTGTCCAGTCATTCACATACCACTTCTTATTATTATCTGCCTTTCCGTATGGGTGATCAATGGAAACGATAAATCCATATTATTGTTGTTCCATCATGCCTATCGGTGTATTTGATACGATCACAGCAACAATGCAACACAATAGAGGTACAATGCATGTCTTGGGAATCATCCAGTTGAAGGGTCGGATCAATCTAGTATTTTGAACAGCGGTATCATTGGTAATGTTTTCTTGGAAGCATTGGTCCAACATCACCACCGTTTAGTACAACCACTAACTCAATTTTCCCGGATAATAATGCACCTGATAGAAAGTCAGCTACATGTGCATCACGACACAGAGATATCCCCATTTTCATCGAAATCATCCAACCACACTTCAAATAAACATTTAAGGGGTGTTTTGGAGACAAAGTGGACCATAAAAGTAATAAAAATCTCCAGTAGATTTAAAAACCGTTTTATCAGATGAATAAAACGGTTCACCGCAAGACACCATCGGATGATCGATATAGAGCATGACTCTTCCGATAAATCCTGTCACATCATGAGAGTTTTCGGGGGGAGGGGGGGGCGTTTTGTCAAAGTGTACTATCAACATCTTGATAAAAACATTCCCATTTCCGTGTATGGCCTATGGAAAGAAAACTACCCAAACCACTTTGTAATAACAGTGATTTGATATTTAAATTGAAAAGTAAATAATTTTCCCGACTTTAAAGAGTACTCCGGTCGTTACAAGATCTTCAGTCTATCACAATGAGAAGCACCGTCAATTTAATAACTTAAAATTTTCTGATAGGCTTTACACACACTCATGGATTTATAGGTTATTTTTACGCCTAAGGCACAAGCTAATAAATAATATCTTCGATATTGTCCGTTTCTAATCCAATAACTGTTTTGGAAATTCGGGTAAAACAGCAATTAGTCCGAACCTCATACCTGTTCAAGCCGTCCTGGACTCATTCTTCTGTGTGGGGATTGGTTATTAAGCGATGAATCCCGTTCTATTCTCATCGGTCTTGCATTGGCTCGACTTAGCCGAGATTGTTCAATTGCATCGTCATCATCCTCCAGTTGACCGGTGGTAGTCGCTCTTTCACCACTGGATTGTCGCAAAATCCGGCATACTGGTTCATCTCCATCACTCTTAAAGAGTCAAAGTAAGTTGAGAAAAGATGAATTAATGCGAAAAAGCCCACGGGCGAACTGGAGGCTTATGGTCGCGAATAAACTAGAAAAGTCTGAAGTCAATTAAGTTCATTACACCAGTTAAACTTGGTCCAAGCAACAACTTGGTGGAGCTTGTCACAAGTTTCAGTTAGCTATTCTATTTTTAATGTTTTAATTCGACAGAAAAGTGTGCATTGCATTTTAGTAATAAAGTAAAGCAAAATACCATCAATATACCTGTAATCGATCCAGGATTGCCTCTTTTGTAGCTAAACGGTCTAAAGCCTCTGCTAGTTCCTGTTCAGCTCGTTCCGCACGACGCTTTTGCGATCGAGCTGCTCGTTTGATCGCCTCTTTGGTTTCACGAAGTTGCTCCATTGCGGCTTCAGCTGCCTCTAATCGAGTGCGTAAGGTTGCGCGTTCTTGTGCGAGACGTGAGTTCAAATTGCGTAATTGGATGGAGAGGCTGTAGACATAGGTAGACCAATGTTTAGATGCTGTATTCAAACACACTTGGTAGAAGATACCGCAAAGACACGCAAAATCAATAAAACCCTTCGTATTTATTCTTGTTTTATAAAGACAGTCAATCTTTCTATTTATAAGATTATTTCTATCGCCTTATGCTTGTTTATTTCTCCTTCATTGATGTATTTACGTGATGAACAGAGCTACAGGACTAAGTTGGTGAAACTTCTGTAGAACAGAGTGAAAATTTGTTCATTACAGTGGTTGAGGTGTTCAAGATTCACTTGGGGGATGGCAAATGTGCGCTTGTACAGGGAGCTGACTTCATTTCTGAAAAGAACGTTTCAAAACGCTTCAGAGTGGACCCGCTATGTCTGTGGAAATTATTATCGTACTTTTCTCGGATTTTATCCGGTTAGAAAGCCATATAAAAACAACACTTTAATTGAATGCGATAAGCATGCAGCGAATTGCGTCCTATTCCAGTTTTGCCTTCATCAGCCTGAAATAATCTGTAATGTTGATCGTTTTTCTTTTGATATTGAAGGTCTCTTTTGAAAAAACTGAAGATTAATTAAGTGAGTTGCTTGATAATAATAGTGCGTTATTTGTGAGTTTCCCTAGTGAGTGAAATATGTGAATTGTCTTAGTCAGAAAGTTTCGATACCTCGATTTGTCCGTGTTCGAGCCCCATTAGTAAAAAATAGTACCTACTACTATTAGGGTGAAGCAACCTATCATTATCCTAGTAGAGCAGTACGCATCANCGCATCAGATATTATCACTGATTGTCCCCGAGCAGTCTCTCTTGGGGGGATTCCCCCGACAGCTTCTTAAATCAATATTTGTCTTCACTCACCGATCACATTCCGATTCCTTCAGTCGAAGTTCACGCTGTAAATGTCCTTTGACCGACTCCAGCGACTCGTTCACGGTATTATACTTCATACTTTCGTCTTGTTGTGTCGTCAGCTGATGTCTGGTTGCTTCCAATTCAATAACTAAATGAAACAAAATCGGTGCGGAACATCACAGTTCGATTGAGACGAACTAATATAGCGTCAGAAAGAAGTTCGTATGCTTCAAACATGCAAGAAAATTTCCAACTTCCAAGATGGGGACAATTAAGAAGATTGACATGGAAATTTTCCACGTATTTTTATCGTGCTATCCTTTTTAACCTCAATTAACTAATTATGGTATTCGATGGATTTCTGCCGTTGGTTCCTTATACTACTCACTTATTATTTTAAAATAATGCGATTGACCAACCGTAGTGCATCTTATCAGCGGTTTGATCTGGTTTGTCTTACCACGACCGCGGATTATGTGAAGTTGCTCCAGTCCTGTGGTGATAAATCTTTTGAATCGAATAATTTTAGTGTTTAGGAATAAGTGCATCAAGGTATGATGTGACCTATCTATATAATCTCCCCCATCTCACCCATTGCACGATCACCTGTGACCCTTTTTAGTTTATTAGTGAATAACTCAGTAATTTTCTTTTTCATCGAATGTGCTATTTGGGGGAGTTTAAATATATTAAACTTAAATTCCTGTACATCCACCAGATAGTGGTTTTCTGTCTGATAAATTTTATTCTTCTGAAGAAGCAATACCTCGACTTCACTTCAATAACTAGTGTTTAATACTTACGTGTACGGTCTAGTTTCTCACGCAGTTGTCGAACTTCAGCAGTAAGCGCCGCCTCACGACCTTGTGTCTGATGAAGACGTCTCGCGAGGCACTGATCCTGCTGTTGTCGAGCACTAGATGCCCAGCGACATAGCTCCCGTCCAGCTCTTATAGCTACTTCAGCTTGTAGAACGAGCTCGTCCCGAGGTTGGGTTATCCGTCGGACATCATGACTGGTTATACGTCGACCCTCATAATTGAGCTTTCAAAATGAATGAGAAAAAAGCACATATCTACACCCATCTTTTCATAAACTGTGCTAAAGTAACCATGGTTTAAAAAAACATTATATGAGCAGTAAAGACACAATCGGTTTCGGATTTGTAATTACAAATAACTGAACAATAGTCAATTGGTTTGCACAATAAAACTCAGTACTTGGATGGTACTCGATGGGTTTCAGATCACCGTAACACGTCAGGTGAATTTTTACGAGTTGTCTGATATTATACGAAAATGAGGAGACTTCTCCCAAATTTCTTCATAGCTTACTGATTTTCTGTAATTACCATCTAAAGGAAACGTTTCGCCAAATGAACTATAAAAGTTGAAAATCTCCAACCCGAGTGAACTTCGCTTTAACTTGGTTCCTTATACGGTAAAAAGACATCTCCCGTTTTAGGAACATCTGGAGCAATGCGTAGTACATTCAAAAATTAGCTGTACCAATAATGCGTGTACTCCTTGAAAAATTTGTTCGCGATATTTTTACTTTCGTATTTTACTGATGCACTCTTGTGTGGTGATTATCAGAGGAGGTAAGCCCTATAGTCAACAGGACCCGGTATTTAGCTACCGTTGCAGTCTTGAGACTTGAAGTGGTGAACCACGTAAGATCCCACCGGGGTGAGTGTGGCGTCCCATCAGACAATAACGAATGTTCACCACATAGATGGTTTTGGCTATTATGTTGCTGGAATGTATAAGTTAGACTTCTTTGGTCTGTGGTGCTTATACACCTGCACGTCTATCAGTTATATGTTGAAGAAACGCATAAATGCAACACAGTTTTAATTCTTTCAGATTATGCTTACATTTTCCATTCCTCCAAACTTGAGTATAGTTGTAGAACTCTTAATTTATTCCACAAAGCTGAGATTTCGATACGGGTTGTCTTACATCAGCGCGCTGATTTGATTTCACCACATGCCTCGATTTGATAAACCGGTAGATAGTTTCAGTTCAGTTTGTACAACCATTACGCATACAGTCTCATGCATCGGTTTTTGTTGCTGTCTTTTGACACCCATTTGGGGGGAAAGGACAGAAAATTTGAAGAGAAAATGTAGAATTTCAGTGGTCTAAAGTTGAATATAAATTGAGAAGATGCATGAACGCCATGGTTTACGACACTCAGCCATATTACTCAGTGTCTCCAACAATCGGTTAGGATCATCCCGAGGTCCCCAGCCAGGGAGCCTAACGTTACTTATATGATAGACGCTTCTGATTAGAGTTTGCATAACCTGATGCCAGGTCGTATTTTGACCACCCCCCGCCCTCACCTACTACCTTGCTCGTCAAAAACTGCGCACTATGGCGCGCGCAACACAGTTCCCAGCCAACGTAATCTATGGAGGTCGACTTCTTGCTCCATTGAGCGACCGAGGATACCTAAAACTCCGCGCCTTACCTCAGCATTGCTCGTCCGGTGGCCCCACCATATTTTGCAATACTGCGTAGACAATCCATATTTATCTGATTTTTTAATGGACAAGTTTTTCCGCTCAATAGCAGAACTGGCCGACCCTTCACAGACAACCGGATGTCGCGGCGGTGCCACATTTGTCTCAGGTGGGCAAATGCCAACCGAGCCTTCTGTATGCGAGCTGACACTTCATCCATGATGCGTCCATCGGGTGAGATATAGCTGCCCAGATAGCAAATTTGTCTACTTTCTCTACTACTTCCCCAGTCAGGGTGAGTCTGGGTGCTGGACCAACCCAGTCTTGTAGTAGTATTTTACACTTTGAAGGTGCAAAATGCATACCGAGCATGGCTGCACTAGCACTCAAACCATTCAGAAAAGCTTGCAACTCACCTGGATCTTCACTTAGTAGCACCATGTCGTCTGCATGCTCTAGATCAGACAGCCGACCACCCAGAACCATCTCTATGCGACTATCCTCGCAGGAGGAAAGGGCAGTTTCCATAATCAAACCGATCACCTTTTTGATTAAAAAATGAGATAGAGGGCAAAACTGGTGAACTCGGACGAAGAAGTGCCTTCATTTCGAACTCGACTTCGGCTTTTAGTATAAATGGATCGTAATATTGAAATGAACTTTTAGGACATCCCTAATGATAGAGGCAGCATCAGAGTGCAGAGCGGTCGACTGATTCGAAGGCCGCTTTCAGATTGGGGAAGACATTAATAGTGGGTCTAAGAAAGAAATGTCTGTGTTCTAAAGTGAAAACGTAGTCGGCATAATCTAGACCGGGGCTAAAACCGTGCTCGGATCTGCCACTTGCACTCCTCATGTTCGGTAAACAGTTTAGATACAATTACGATTAAATTAATTCCTTTGGTTTTCAAAAGATGATCTGACACTCTTTCTTAATTTGTAAAGTGACCGATTCACACTATCCACTTGAAACGAGTCCCCTGTGCCTCATTCAACTCAGGAGTTTCGTCAAGTCCAAGACCAAGGCTGAATGTCCATCTTTAAAAACTAATCAGAATAATCTATCATGGCAGAAGGCTTCATATCTTTTGAGGTAACGTATTTTCGGGAAGCCTCCATTTCAGATGAATAACTGGCATCATTTGAGAGTATAACCCAGCCCAGATGGGGCGGTGACAGGTCTGATGTCAATGGTGGCCAGCTGAACCGAGCCTCGAAATGTTCAGCACATCGATCAAGACAACGCTGTTGATGACGAATCAGTATCTCATTGGATTATTTGATTACCTCACTTACGCCTATTTTTCCGTGACCCGTATTCCTAATTAAACGGAAGAGTGTGACTATTACTAGTAGTTGTAGCTTTCTCCATCTCTGTACACCTTCCGGCTCACCGCTCCTTGCGGTCATTCCTTACTCTTGATGATCTGATGTCTAAGGGATTTGCGCACTATCATACGTGGCATCAGGAGGAATCGTTTTTCGGGTGTCCAGCAAGGTAGTCGAGGTCGACGAGATTCACCCTTTGTGCTTTTAGCCTGCGCCAGAGTCCGCCGTTGTTTTTGTCGATATTTGCATAGCTTGTTTGATTTGCTTCCAGCGTTCATTGAGTCCTTCGGCTGGTGATTGAACTGTTAGGAGAACGGAGAGCTCCGCTTCAAAGGCCGATTTGCAACTATCGCCGACATTATATCGTGGGTATTTGTTGCCAGTGACTCTATTGCGTTTGTTTGTCAGGCGTACGGAGAATTGGGCTTGCAACGGAAGCGTGGTCTGTATTCACAGATGTTGACCAGTGAAAGCGGCAGTATTGAATTGAGCCTCCTTAGCGGTAGCTGATGGCAGTGTGGTCGATTTGTGTCCATCACTGCGAAGAGGTTGGCGGTTTCCATGTAGAGCAGTGTCGTCTCTTGTGCGAGAGGTTAGTGCTTGATCGGAAAAATCCGTAGTTCGCTCAAAGTTAAAGTTAGCGATCTCCATTGCGCACCCCCCCCCCACCTATTTTGGTGGGATTTTAATTGGGCCTCCAAGAAGCCTTTCTGCTTCGTCGAATTATCCCACTTGAGCCCTGAAGCTTCCGGTGACTACTACGATGTCCATTGATCGAACTGTTTGGATTAATTCAGAAAAGTCGTTTTAGAGTTNCTTGATTTCAGGTGCACTGCAATCGCTCGGTGCATACACCGATATGATGAATAAGCATCGAATCTTCGCTCTGTAGCTGTTGACCCGTGCTGAAGCGTTGAGACGTACAGTCGGCTACTGACTGGAATCCAGTCAATGAGCCAGCACTCCGCCTTTGTAATTAGCGCAATCCCAACACCAGTAACACCGCGAGATTCGGATGCCGAATTGACTGACACACAGAAAGTAAAGCCTGAGTATAACGTTGGGTCAGGGAAATGCAGGGAGATAATTGAAGTAGTGTCTTGTATGCGTATTTCGGAGACACAGCATACATCTAAATGGAAGGTTTCAAGGGTTCTAGGTAAGACAGCTTGTTGAAAGTAGAGTACGCGGGCGTTGAACGTGGCTAAGCGAAAAGGGAATCTTAACATCAAAAATCCTACAAATTCTGATGTTTCGGCCTTACTGGTTTATCGCTGATTGATATCCGATGGGTGTCGTAAACAAGGGGCTTCGGGATTGAGATGAAGAGCTATACAGGTTGGAAAGAGTCATTCCAAATGAGTTTCTAAGACTCAACGGCACGACCTATTTTGTGATAGTCCACATCGACCAAAGGTTTCTTCCTGAGAAACCCTAACC
>UZAN01043505.1:0-27380 GCA_900618425.1 Echinostoma caproni
ACATGTGAAATATGAAGTAATAGCAAACAGTTACTGAAATCCTCAACTCATATATGGCGAACACAGTTCCCCTGTGCTCTCTACAACCGCACTAAACGTGTATGCACGTGATTACGAGTGCTGCAGCGACAGTTTTTTCGTCAGATTACTATGGAGACCAAAGAACATACAACTGGTAAATGCATCCTAAACACGCACTGGAAAAATATTTAGTGCCTATTGTATTGCAATTCTGCAACCTGAACACTGTTCACAAGACATGTTACCGTACCTGGATAACTACTTTAAAGAGATGACGATTCATGCAGGTTTGATAGAAGACCAACATTAAAATGTGAACAACAGACCTTGAGGATAAATGAAGCTGTGAAGAGCAATTTTGTGTAAAATCCGCCCATTTATTACAGAAATTCTCCTGCAAAAATATTGTAGGATGTGACTGAATACTGCAGAGGGCTGATCTGTAGCGCAACATTTACACTACCATCTATAAAATCTACTCAGATAAGCATTAGAAACAAACGTGATGAGTAAACAGACGGTAACATTCCTCCCCTTTAAAATGCTAATTTGCTCCTCTTATAGATAGTTATCATAACCCGGTGCAATGGTGTGTGACATGCTATATACCGCTCAAACTAATCGTTTTAAAGACTATTACATTTACACAAATCGGGTAGCAATGTGCATCATCAATCCACCGGGTAATTCGAGTTTTACTTGGAAATCCCAACCTAATTGTCCAGCAGTACAAAGATGGCAAACTGATCGTTTTTTGAATTGCAAAGGAATGTGGCGATTAAAGAAGCAAAACACGTGAATGGCCAGAACCTCCAAGTCGCATATGAAGATTCAGGCTAACGTACTTTTTGAGACCACTTTAAATGGGTATATAGAAACAGCAAACCGCAAGTAACCAATGAAAAAATTCGCACAGTCATGAATTTGAGAAATAATTAATTTGTAATAGACACATGATGATACAGATTACTAATAAAGGAACAATTAGTTTTTAACCTCAACGGGAAACTTTGCATAAAACTCTAACTAATATGGCATGACAGTTATGCCTTAGGAGTGCGAATAACTTTTTTCTGCAAGTGTAGTTTGTACAGTCAGAAATTCAGCACAAATAGAGGTGAGGTGCTGTCATCTGAAGAACGCCAACGTCTAGAATCTTCTGAGCAATCGATCGATGAGAAACGGACGGAACGTAAACGTCAAACATTACATAAATTAATCGGTCCAAGGTAACACGCCAATTAGTTTCCAATTAAATACGTTTATAACTTTTCATCTGTAAGATTGGATAAAACGGTTGCGTGAGGTGCTCTCATTAGGACCCAAATTTTGTTGTCACGCTAGAAAAACAAAACAACTGAATGGGGAGGTAGAGTTCAAGAAACTATATTAGCAAATGACAGATCTTGATCCCCGATCGTCACCAGATGTGGAAGAGTTGAAGTCAACTTTAGTCAGCACCTGATATAAACTTTTGGGCAGTAAACCATCGACAAAAGAGTTAGTAATCGCACAACACCAGGAACGGTTGAAGGAGATAAAGGAAAAAAGAGATGTTTTTCTTTCGAGACCAGATAAAGGGGCTGCAATAGTCCTTTTAAATAGATCAGACTACGTCAAAAGGATGAATAGCATACTCAGCGACACCGCAAAATTTCAGAAGATAGCTGGGGAGAAATATGAGACAGAACAAATAGAAAAGTCACTATCGAAAACCCTCCGGTGTCTAAAACAGAGGGACTTAAAAGACACTGTTACATCTGAACGACTCCGACCAACTGAAACGAAGGTCTCGAAACTTTATGGCTTATCAAAGATACATAAGAATGAAGGGCCTCTCCAACTTATCCTAGACATGTATAACTCTCCTTACCATGCCATAGCTAAGTAGCTGGTAGCGGTCCTGGAACCCGTGAGAGCACAACTCACCAATCACACATTAAAGGATTCCTACGACTTGGTGGCTAGGATTAAAGACAAACATAAGCGGAATACGCATGATATCATTCGACGTGAGTTCACTCTTTACAAACGTTCCCATTGGTAAAACTATTGAACAGATATGCGACCATATACAAAGTAATAATTGTGAAATTGCAATACCAGTTGGTGATCTCAAACAATTGCTATACCTTTGCACACAACATAAAATTCAAATTAAATGACAAAGTTTATTGCCCACTAGATGGAGTAGCAATGGGTTCATTGCTCCCTGAAATCTTCATGGCGAAGCTGGAGAATAACATGATTAAAAGAACGATCGACCATTGCACATTTTACAAGCGCTATGTGGACGACATTTAAATATTTGTCAATGACAGTGTTCACCTGTCAATACTCTTGAAAGTATTTAATTCAGTTCATCGAAATATTGAGGGAACGAAGAGAATGAACAGATCGTATTTCTGGACGTTCTACTAAGCCGTCGATCAGATGGAACTATACCAATCGCCATCCACAGCAATCCATCGTGGAACAATCAGTATACCCATTTCAAAAGCCATGTGCCTTTGGAACAGAAAAGAAACCTGATTCGGTGCCTCGCTACCGAAGGATGGAGAATATTTACAGACAATAACATTGGTACAGAGTTCAGACTTATTTGAGACCTTTTCCTTGGAAACGAATACCCAGCGCGACTTGCGGACAACATTTTGGTGCGTCACTAGTTGACAAATAAGATCACCACGGCTGAGAGGAAACTGGTTTAAATATCACTACCGATAAAGGGCGAACCAGCTGCTGAGATATTGACACGTAAACTGAGTACAGTTTTATAAAAAAGCATTCCCCACAGAAAAACTGCGCATTCTGCTCATCCCTATGCCCCGTTTGTACATACTTTAATGCGGCTGGTTCATTGGAAAGGATAAGCCGGCTCCAGACATGATCATGGTCATAAAGTCACTTGAGAGTTTGGTCTGAGAGACGTCCTCAGCGTCACTCGGCGTTTTTTATTTAGAGGGCGCACCTCCAGCCTTTGCACAACCAAGTGCAAACTCAAAGGTAGCAAAAAGTAATCCCTGGCTTTGGAAGTTAGGGGGTTAATAACTTTAGTTTTAAAATGCCAGTCACATCGGCCTTTGTCACGACACCGTTATTGGGATTACGCGGCTTTTAAACGGGAGCCAAGTGACCAGCCTGAAACCCACCAACCCCTTGTAGTGCCACTGCTCTCCGTTCGAGACTGCTTATTTGTTGCTCTATGCCACAGCTTATCCTCAGCGAACCTTCTTCGATGAAGGCATCCCCCTATTCACAACACGGGGACGCGTCTCGCAGCACTCAGTACTGCTTAACCCGAGGGTATCCACGTTTGTGCTTTCAAATAAAAGCTAAATTACCTGTTTCTGTCGTCTCTTCCTAGGTGTACGTATTTATCTGTTCCTGGGGGACAAGTTATATTGGCCGCACGAGCAGACGGTTATCTGAACGAGCCCGTGAGCACCATCCGGCTTGTCTGAATAGTGTAGCAAATAAGACTATAAATAGCTTCATCGTTTCACACCTAGTGGAATCGAACCAGATGGTTAATGTGGCCGAGGCGTTTCGACCCCTCTACTTAGTTCGCAGCCGTCAATCTAAGAGGATTAAGAGTCGCGTTCTCGCCACAGCGGAAACGATCAGAATCCGCCTACATAATCCCTCCCCCCTTAGGCTCGCAAAAACAATTCGTAAGAACAGTCGGTCTTTCATAGTCAGCACCACACACGACAGCCATCCTGCCACCACCACTAATGACCGGAACCAGTGCATGTGTGAGAACCAAAGTGGGAGCAGCATCCGGTCATGGAACCGGAATGTTGATTATTTCTTTTTCAACTTGTCATGATTTCTCTCCCTGCTAAACAGTTTGATATAAATTGTGATGTATTAGCCTGTAGAAAAATCAACGCAAACGAGCTTTTTCACTACTCTGTGTTTTCTTACAATGTGCAATGACGGTATATTCGGATAAGTAGCCACGTCAAGTTTGCAGTATCGTTATACATGTTTTTAAACTGAGTGAGGTTTTATGAAATATGAGAATCAATCCCCGAGCAGTCCCAAAGTGACACTGGAAATCAAGTACCCCTCCCCTCCTCAATTGGCGAAATCGATTTTATCAAATATCAAACGATCGAACGGTACTTTGAAAGTGTTTTAGTGACCTACTCAGTATTCAACAAAGCTTTATGTGCGTTCTGTTCGCTGAATTGAATGCCATTTCGCGTCCATGTCAAACAAAACTAAAAACAATATCCAAGGCTCGAAATTTAAGAGTTGAATCGGTTGAGGATTGCAGGGTAAAACCTAAAGAGTAAAGTACCTGTGAGTTAAATGCGAATAAAATGTCTAGAACGTTTCCTAAAAGCAATAATATGTAAATAAATGCAATTGTCCAAACGGACCACAACACCGTTTCTTTCCAGAAGCAGCTTTTGTTATCAATATGATGTAAACTCATCATGTAATTTACAACATATCACATACCTTTTTAAATTTCACCTGTATGCATACCCTTCAAACTATCTTTATACTAATACTAGGTGTAGAGTTTTCAGAAGCCATGTGCATCCTTTCAGTTTTAACAGATGAGAGATATTTTCTGATCAGATTCAACAGGAAAGCATTGAGGTTGATACCAAAAATTGCCCCACAAACTATCCGGAATATTAGTCATTACCTATTTCTATAACTGCATTTTTTGTTTTCTCATTAAAAATAAACTAATTGATTTGTTGCGTAACATGGGAAGTGATAACTGAAATCTGCTAAATAGGAACGAACCGATGCATGGTGACCAGAAATCGAAGTAACGAGGACCTACTGTTCAGTTGTGTTAATCAGCAACCATATTCATGAGACATGGAGTATCGAACAATGATGCATAGCATGAACAGAAAAGGTGTGATAGTTGGCCGGACAAAAGCGTATTTGACTGACAATATTGGGCTGTTGATAACAGTGTTTAAACTAAATATATTTAGTGTTCTCAACTCAAACCCCTCAACCACTACAAAATCGGAATTTACGATACTTCGTGATTAATCGACGGAACATGGAAACGCTTATCTCATCTCAGAAGAGTTGGTACTTTAACTTGGGCGATATTTAAACTCAGGGGAAAACAGTTTCTTCATGCCTAGGAATTCCCTTTGATTCACTGTGCCACTAATGTATCAGTCAATATACATGCTTACACAGGAGACCACGAGGAAATCAGCCAAGGAAAGGTTTTAACCGCAAGCTATGAGATATCGGCAAATCAACCACTCCATTCAACGTGTTCTTCACTCTGACCTTGAAGCACTTCAATTCAGTCACTCGCACGCCATTTAGCCACCAACGTAAGCGGGCGAACATTGAAATAGGGCAAGGGAATCGAATTTCCACTGACCTTGAAAGGTTCTCTGGCAAAGAAACGTTTGAAGTCTGCACACGAAAGTTGAATGGTCAATCATTATGAAAATGCGCCAAATACCATTGCTGCGAGTTCTAGTGTACCTCACGTAACCCCAGACAGATGATACGCTATATCCGATCGAAAATAGGCATCTCCAGCTGATGGCAAGTTCCTAGTTCAACAACTGATGTATCATATATCTGGCATTCCTTTGTTTTGTCCCTTTTACCACAAGCAAAATGGTGATGGAAGAGCTGTACAGGTTAATTGCATTGTTACTTCAAAAAGAATTCTTCCAACCAATTTTGGTGATCAAAATGTTTTGGAAATATATTAAAGTTTAATGAAATGGAAATTTTTGACTTTCGTTATTTCACTTCGATACTGTTTCACGTCAGTGATGCATGTAGTATTTACAACACCGAAGTCTCTCTGACTTCTCTAAAGAATCAAAGCCAAAACAGATTTATCCATCTAGGCGGAAAACAGTGTACTCCCAAAAACTTATTCTTGAGTAGCACAGTACTCCGGGCATTTAAAATGAATTAAGAAATTTGTATAGCCGAAGTACAAATCGAAATCTGGGGGATATTTCGGCGTGTCTTCAGTGTGTGTGTGTGTATGGGTTTGTGTGCTAAAACCTTATTTTGTTTTTCTCCGCTTCGATTGCACGAACAAGGTAGGGAATCACAAGTCGGCATAATATGATGTAGCTAAAATTAGAAACATTTTATTGTTCCCCACTGGAAGAAGATGTTTAAATACACTTCTTTTCAGGTTGAAAAATAACAGATTGATTAATCTTAAAACCTGAATGGAAGGTGAAACAGACCCAATGAGTTCACGCAGACTAATATAGATATATAATTGTGGATCGAATGAAATGCCTAGTAGACAGCATCAGAACGGTTCAAAGTTGAATTAACACAGATGGAATACTTAACTGATATAAGTGAACATCGAATCTATTCAACATCGCCTCATTTGATCCGTATTTGTTATCACCATGTGAAAGATCACGCATGGGGTTGAATTAACAAAGTGATATTCATCTTTACTATTTATTTAAATCTGTGGTAAAATTCGGCTTTGGTCTTACCATAAATCTGACAGAAAGAAAGGATATGTGTGTTATTTGGTGCCTTTCAATGTTAAACGTGTCATATAGAATCCTTCTAATCAGTCCGACTCAGATTATCACCCCCTGCTATTGAAATTCAAAACCCACAAAAAGATTTGATCAGTAGACGGTTAAAATGACTACCAACAATTCCTTGATAATTTCAGCTGATGGGTTGCTTGCTCGTCCGGTCAAACGAAGATGCGTGTCATTAAAAGTCACTTGTAATTCAGAACTTGAGTGAGTAAAATACGAAGCAAATAAGACGGTAATAGGTGGATGCAGAATAATCAAAGTACCATGAAGTTGAAACTTGAACTCATCGTCGAAACTAATAGAGAAAGCATGGTAATTGTATACAAGGAAAATGGACAAGTTGCACATACGGTCAAATAGAAAGTTTCAGAAATTCTACTTGGCCAGATATTGTGTAAGGAGTGCATTATTTCTTTCGTTAGATTATTTTACATCACTCCTAATCTTATTCGTGGGGTGATCAACTGTTAAGATTGTCGAATTAGCCATTTAGGGGTCCTAATTTCGAATCCTGCTTCTGCTGTCCATTTTTCCATTATTTGGATTTCCCCAAGCAGCCGCTGTATGACCGCGGCCCCCTTCCCAGAGATTTATTGTACATTCTTGTAATCAATAAACAACAAGGAAGTAACAGTATTTATTATCATCTATTTACATTTTGTATTCAGGTCCGCTTCGTGGCGAAGAAATACGGACGCTCGATGGATCCCTGATGTCTGTTAGCCTTAAGCAATGATGAGTAGTTTTAAAGAAGACTTTGCGACGAGGAAAGCAGCGTAGTGCATAGGGCTGGAAACGACAAGTTTGAGATTTATGAAAAGTTCACGTTTAGTAATGACTACTGTTCATATTTACAAGCGTTTATAACCATAGATAACACCTTATCCAACAAAAAAAATAGAAATGGTATTTTAGCCCATAACCTTCATGTGTGTAAAGAAACAGATTGTGCTTGAGGGATTAATATCACATGCACTTACTCCAGTTACGCCAAGTCAAGAAACTTTTTTGCACCCAAAGGGTGAAGTTTTAGCAATTTACAAACTTGTATTGTGGATTTGCAAAAATTACAATAAAAACAGGAAATAAATTTAGTACTGAAACGTAAATGTTTTCTCACAAGAAATCCACGATTCACGTGGACAAGCATCCTATCTGTTGGTTTGATGATCTCATTCTCTCAGTGATAATGAACTTTGGATAAAAGTTGAATTCTCTTCCGAGAATGCACTCACAAAAGCGATAGCATATTCACTCCGACAAAAATTGATGCCAAGCATTTTGGTAGGTACTCTTCTGAGAACCAATCCCAGAAGATAGAAAGTGGATTGGGCTCAGCAATCGCTTGGGATACTCAGATTTATGTGGTGATCCAGGCCTACGAGATGACGCCTACCCTGGAGCGGCGAGTCACAGTTTACGGACACCTGCGATTAGTCAAATTTCAAAGGTGACGCCAATGACGCGCATACGTGTCACTGCTTCCGACTTCATACCATAGGCAGATTGTGCCAGCCAATCCGAGACAGTGCAGTCCAGACAGAAGCAAAATGACTCAGGCACTACTGGAATGCGATTGGTGGAAGCCTAGGTGACCAATAATCTTATTTTGTACACATTATTTAACCGCCCTCATTTCTTCTAATAAACTAACTACGAACTATCATTCTTGCGGCCTTTTCCTCTCGTCGTACCTGGGACATTGCGTGCTAGTATCATTGTGGTCCAGTGCTTCTGTGATCCAGTCCGTGATAGCTGATCCTTGATTCGTGTCTTGTGATTCTATTGCGTGGTTCGTGTTCCGAGTTCCGTGCGTATTACGATTGCTACTACGATTACTACAATTTACCATGATCAGTGTGTTGTGAGATACTACTCACTTGTGAGTAGTACGCAAAATAATGCGATCAGCAGTTTCATTCAACGACCAAAAATGAACAAGACCTGTTGGAGCAAACCGTTTTTGTTTGGTACGGTGAACACAAGAATGAGCATCTGATAGTGGACCACTCCATTTCATATCCGGTGTGTTTGCGGGAGTTCTGCAAACTTGTTCCAAATAAAATATTTGTTTTATGGGTGACAATTTAACCATATCCTGACCGTTATTAATAATAAATGACTATCTTCGACTAGTATCGTCTTGTGGAGTTATAACAATTATATTCTCACATTGTAGTATTCCATACATCAGCAACATGGGATACAAACTTTAAACAAAGTTCTGAGATGATCGCCTTTTTTAATTTGTGAGGAAGTTGTCAAAGAGTTATGGAATATTATTCGAGATGTCCACTTTCGCTTTGATGAAGCTATTTGTGAAATTTGCTGGTATAATAACGGTGATTACAATAATGTTTTACCTCCTTTTTATGAAACTCAATTGTGCGATCAACTTCAACGGTCGACTTGGAGCTGCCTAGGGTCACAGAATAGCAATTCTGAGACGAAACCTTTAAATTAGTGACCCTCGGGTCGATAAAATGATGACCATGACCAATTTGACATCATAAACAAAACTCCGATAATCGTCGTTTTAGTTCTGTTTCAAACCAGAAGCTTCAGTTCCCATTTTGCGATGTTATTTATATTTTTAAACTATTTTGTTTCTTTTATTTTTTTATTTGTTACATCGTGCGCAATGAAACAGAAGCTCTGAAATCCATTGTGTCACGCAATGATTTGATAATCACTTATTTTCATAACTGACATCAACCGGGAGAAGAGAAGTTCGCGCATTCACAAGCGGTTGGGAGACTGTAATGTATGTTATTGAAAATTTTCTTCAATCAGCGATTCTTTTGATCGCTTTAGCTATGATAATCAGCTGGAAAATTGGTGCTCTTTCATATTCACTTGACAAAATCAATAATGATCAAATCACTCAGTTGAATCGGAAGCTTTTCAAAATCCAATGTGGATAAAATGTCATGTATCGAAATCAGATGTTTTCGTCTTCTTGTATTTTAGTCACATGTTTGATTGATAGGAAGGAAAAGAGAAATCCGATACCCCGTGGATGGTAATGATGATAAAAGCTTGTAGTTCTATATTTTCCAATAGAAACATACTTGTTGTCAAAGGTTTTCCTTCAAATTGCCTACTAACCTGTTCCTTTGGATCTGTAAATATTTACAGAAGAAAGTAGTTATCAGCCAAAATCCAATTAACAACCGAATTTAGGAACAAAAGGAATAAACTATGAAACCGAAAAAGCATTGTTCAACACTGGAATTTCTGTTCATTGCAGAGGTTTTGCATTCATCAAACTCATTATCCCTCAAGAGAAGCATCAGTGTGATCCCCTTTCAGAAACTTTAACAGAATTTGTGAAGTAGTACTCTGCTACCTTCAAATATGTATTTGAATGTTGCCTCACCGTTGTCGTCCTCACCATTGCTGTTACGTTTCTATCATACATCAGCTCTGGATTGAGTTTTTGCATCACTATTTGTAAAGTAAATGGTTGTATCTAACGGGCACGAAGTAATCTCAGTGAGAGTAACCGCAGAGAACACCAACACTGCGTCTTTACGTTGATTTTTATATTTCGTGGGAAACAAAGTTGAACGAATCATACAGAATGCTTTGGAAGAAAAAACTGACTGCATTAACGTGCATGATAAGTACAACAAATTCCATCGGTTGTTCAATCATTTTGTCCTCGGTTTTATTATTCTGATTGCTTTCAAAGATGTCAGATATCACACTCCTGATGCACACTGGAGTATATCCAAAATGCAGCGTCCTTTTTTCAATAATCCTGGTTAAGTTCTTTGATTGACGAGGAATCGCCTAAATTGTAGTCTTTAAATGTTTCATGTTGATGGATCCTGAGAAAGGAAGAGCACACAGTGGTGTTATCACATATGCGCACTGGTTATGCAGTAATTGAACTAGATATGTACTCACAGAACATATAAAAGTTCTGGTATTACTGGGGAATGTAATACATGTTTTCTTCCGCACTGTTCGTTAGTTGTCATATCAAATCTCTGAATAACTCTTGGCTCCAATTCTGGGGGAGTACTTACTCTTACAGATATTTCAACCAGGAATATTTAAAATAACTATACATCTGTTTTCATTGTCAATGAGGAATTCAATCCATCTTGCATTTGGGAATATGATGAATAAGGTGGAGTGGGTAGTTGGATAGCGTTTTGCCTGTGAGGTCCCGGGTTCAATCTCCGATGGGATCGATGGATTCACACTGCTGATGAGACCCAACCAAGTCGAAACAGCTGTCCAGTGCGCCCTAGTTTTCAGTTCACGCCTCATTCGCTGCATACACGATGAATTCACCTTTGAAAATTAAAAAATATCAGTCTGCAAGGATCAACATAGGAACTGATAGCGTATGCAACGTGGACTCAAGAAAATCCTTGAGAAAAGTCGTGGAAACTGATGGGCGAAAATAAGTTAGTGAAGTGAAAGTAGCTTCTGTAACTAGTTGTTTGGAGACACTAAAGAATATGACAGCGAACTGATAGCAGTGACGCTCTTGTTATCACTTTTCATCAGGTCAAAATGTTTGCAAATTCATGTACAACTTGTCTTTTGATCACAGGGGTTTACTTTCGTTTCTTACCTACTGGTAGGCCGAATTCTCGTCCATTTGATACTTGCTTATACTAACTTCGTGTACATTATGAGCTCGGTACCAATCGGTGAAGTTTGCTTTGATGTGTCCTGCTGTTTATGATACCATACGAACTTGGATTTACTTACTTATTTTACGGTGCCGGGCGTAACTAAAGTGAAGAGTAATATGTGGCAACCTTTTAGCAACCTACAGTTCGACGGGGTATTCAGAAAGACTCTGGAAATTCTGGGACCAGCAGTCGTCAACTATCTTCTACTGGGGAAATTATATTCGCCCCCCCCCCCACACACCACTGTTCTTGACCCATCTGACGAGTTTGCATCTGTCACTCTAAACGGATTAGGAGTCAGATTCTGGCCTCAGCGGAAGCGCTCGGAATCCGCCTACATTNAAACACGATAATGACCCCCTCCTCGCCCGCCCCCCAATGACCAGAACCGATAAATATGTGTAGTGAGCAAATTGTGAGCAACTTCCGGTCATGGAAGTGGAATGTTGATTATTTTTCTCCTACATTTGTCATGATTTTTCCTTCAACACCCCCCCCCCACACACACACACACCCTCAGTAAACATTTTAACACATACTGTGATTTATTAGCCTGTAGATAAATTAGCTCGAACGAGCTTGTTCGATCCTGTGTGTTTCTCTTAAATTTATTTAGAATTCTTGAATTTGCAGGCAAACATTCTGATTATTTTATTTTAACAATAATCCCATCTAATTTTAATTCAGTACAGTTGAGATTAAGTGTACTGTATGATTTTCGATCAGTCCTCGTCGCTCACTTACCGACACGCGACCAAAATCGGTAGCTATAAAAACACAATTTCACGGAGCACAGAAAAATGTTGGGTAAATGTTGATAACTGTGTGGTAGCCGCATGCATATGTATAAGGGAGACTGGTTTTCAGTCGTGGCGGAAAGTCCTAACAAACTTCCGTTAGGCTCACAGCTCAGGATTTACCAGACGAATGCAAATGGCTCCAGACCTTGTCGACATGTGAACCGCAATTGCGTTAGCTGGCGAAAGCCACTTAGTTGTCAGTCGAGTGTCTGGTCAGAATTCAAATGAAGAATAAAGAATCCCAATTGATTTGAATTTTAACGAAAATGAGTGGTGTGCTCCGATGTGGTTTTACAGCTGCTGGGTTGTTCGACTTGGATAAATTAGCCATTTAGTATGCTTTAATTGGTAGAGAAATGTGAATGACGGCAACTTGAGGCAACTTATCATTGTTCCGGTATCGAATAAGAGATAATGTAAACACGCATCTGAGCTTTACGACATTATAAATTAAGAACACACAAGGTGGATGGACATATCTTTTCGGTGAATTCCTTTTCAAGTCTTTATAATCATCAGATAGGGTCAATACAGTCCACTCTGTCTCACACAGGAAGGAATTAGAAGTATCATCCTCGATCTTTGCTCATCTGGTAGAGACGGGACACTTGTTTGACATGCGCTCGCATTCGCAATCATTTATCGAGTCTCATCACAACCCTCAAGACCAATTCGGCTTCAGACGTTAACAACGGGAGAGACGATTAGCATCCGACTCACGAAGCCTGAGCTGTGCGCACAACGAAACTGATCCACGCGCTCAAACTCCCGTGTCTAAGGGAAGAGAAAATCGCCTGTCCACATGATCATGACGTAACATGGCGAATGTTTGTTACGCAATTCAAACGGCGTACAAATATGGAGTTCTCTCGGGCTCATTGTCAAGCACATGACTCATCCACCTTTCTGTTTGACCCTATTGTTTCATATAATTGTGATTGTAAGGGCCTGAAAAGAAATTCACCGAAAACATATGTTCGTCTACATTGTGTGTTCTTAACTAGTGGGCATGTTCTGTGACTTTATAAATTGTCTTTAATTGGGCGGTGGGGTGGCCCGGTGGTAAAGTCACCAAATAATCACCCTGGGGACGTGTTCGAATCCCACCATCACCGCCTGACTTCCTCCATAGTTTTGAATGGCAGCTCCTTGATTGGCCGCTCCCCCTTCCTGAAAGTCGTATATTTCTGTGTTCAATAAAAGGAAGTAAAAGAAAAAGAAAAAACGACTTTCTGAACTCTGGCAATACTGCCTGAGGCTGATTTCCCACCCCTTCCCTTGAATTTATCTAATACGTTTTCTCTTAAAACGATCACGGATTCGTCTTTCAATAAATGGTATGCAAATGTTTGTGACGTTAACCACAGACTTACAAATAATCCTTTTCTCCCGCACCCAATCTCTCAACAGAATTTTACCCGGCACAGAATGAGTCTAAGTTCACTCGGGGTACATCACAGAGCAACCAAACTGAAAAGTTTAAAAATGCAATTTACTCCGACCGGAAAACTGCTCAAAAGCCCACTAAAATATTAAAATCATTGGATTTTATCTTACCTCAGTTATACGGTTTACCAAGAGCTCATACACCCATAATGTTTCTCTGTACAATTCTATCCATTATAAACTTAGTAACTACCCAATCATTTCGTAGAAGTTCACGAATCAGTACGCTAGACATTTTGAATTAAAAAAACACTGCAAGACATTCACATTTCTGATTCAACGAAGCAGATGGAAATGTCCTAACTTCATTTCGTGTTTTGTTCACCAACTTTCCGTTACTGGAAATAGTGAGTACCTGTAGATATCCCAATCGCTGACCTCAAAGTATTTATACTCAGTTGTATGCTTGTTGCATATTTGATCAGACAAGTGCAATAATAATGCGATTCTTATCAGAGAAAATACCGTTGTCACTGTGTACGCCTTCTCGTTTCGTCTTCTGTATTAGAATTCCAACTTGGAATACAATCATTTCTCCCTACTTTTGCATTAGGCATTTTTCAGATGGCGCCTTGTTTCTGTTTTCTCTTCCCCCTAACTATTTTCCTCGTGTTCTCCCCATATGATACAACGTGTGTTAACCTCCTCACAGCGCCAGCACTATGCATTTGTCAGATCTTATCGTAGCATGATCTTCTCTGAAGTTGCTTTTTTCTCTCCAGCACTTTCGGGCAGTTTCGACGGTTTCAATCGAGGTCTCATGCATCAACAGGAAGCCCGAGCAATGAATTGACTCTTAAATTGGATGGTATTTTGCGCACACGCAAACATGCAATCCACATGTGGGAAACATCTACTCATTCCAAAAACACACCAGGTTGGATTGCCTATAATATCTCTTTTGACATATCAGCCATCAATACATCATCTTTCTTAAGTGTCTTCAATTCATCGAAAAACCGTTCACCCAGGGAAACACCAGCCCTGAGTTTTGATTTCACACAAAAGCTTATCATTGTTGCGTACCCCCAGACCGATTGGTGTTTGGAACTTTGGATTCCTCACGTTGATACTTATGTGTTCCCACCGGCATCCACCGAGGCTGACCGGAACCATCAAATTCATTCTGCTTATATTACCTTTTCTTGCCAAGTTTCTTTACCAAAAGATTTCACAGATTCCCAGTGAACTCCAAACGAAAGGCTCCCAGCGGGTTGGGTCTTTAGCTTAGGTTTAAGCATCGACCTCCAATTCAACCTGTAGGGCTATATTTTTATTTGTTAGTGGTTGCGTGGACATAATTCATATTGGGTATATGTTTGGTCTACCGTATTGTTGATCGATTGCTCGTGGTGAACAGCACGAACGTATCTACCAAAATGTAACTTAGAAATGAAAATATCTTAAACCCCTGAATTATGGATTTAGTACAGTCGAAGTCCTACTACCGGTTACAATCGCGAAAACTAGCAGGTTTACAAGTCAAGTCAAAAGTGCACTTTATTCAACCATTGTGGACATCATTTTCAGTGAAACAAAATGCTATCACTTTTGCTTTGGTATAAATGCTACTAAAATGAATTTACAGCTTTCACATTCAGTAAAAAGATAATGCTGACGAGAAGCGCGAACGCACAGTAAAATTAGAAAAATGCAACATGAAAATTTACATGTGATTGTATAATAGTCCATTTGACATTCGTTCTGATAAATGAGAAAAATAAGGTACGTCGGCATTGTGAAAAGCTATGGAGCGGGTATATAAAGGTTTTAATTTATTGCAAGTGACAGAAGTGGAAATGAAGCGAGTGAGGGTTGAGTATAAGGGATGTGATACATCAGAAAAGACTGAGTCACACAAACGGTCACACGCCCTAAGGTGTTGGTTGACGATGGAGACAACCAGTGCTACAAAAAGGACAGCTCCATACCTAGGGATGCTTTTCAAAGATTGTCTGTTCAATAAGAAATCCTTAAAAAAATAGACTGGGGAAGAAAACGGAGTAGCAGTAGATCCAAAAGCATAAAATGCACGAGAAAATAAATTTAGAAATGACATATCGGTACTCTCAAATGTCAGAGGCTTGAGATGCAAAACATCAACTTTCTGACCTTAGGAAATGTTTATTGTACGTAGTTGGACCACTTGAGGTCAGCAGACATGAGACATCCAAGGTATTTGAAATATTATAACCTTTCAACGTTTAAGTTATTGATCATGATTTTGGGAAGAGATGATCCGGAAAGTGTAAACGGCCTACGACTAGTGGAAAATAACACTCCAATGTATTTGTTAGGTTTGGGGAACGGTTTACACCCTGACCATTCAGAAATGGAACTTATGGCTGCTTGAAAGGGTTTGGTAGATGGGTTGGTGTTGGAGGCACCACCAACCACTACGTCTTCAGCATACTCAAATTTGTTCCCCTGTCCCTAGGCCGCAGTTCTAGAAAGTGGTCTATTATCATCTTAATAACATCTCATTGAAACCTACTCAAAAGCCGTATAAAATAAACTCGGTAATGTGTGTTCATGGTTGACATTTTTTAGTCGTTCAGTTTGGTGATCTGTACCTACCACTAATCACTAATCATTGCGTAGCAGAACGCATAGCTGGAAAAACTGTTATTCCATAAGCTTCTAGACTAAATTAGCAGTAGTAATGATAGAAACATGCACTCAAGGAGAATTTACTATCGCAAAACATCAACGTTGGAGTAACTGAAATGAGGAAATCGATGCATATGATGCCAGTTACTGTGCATTATTCAGATAGCCGTTGCTTTTTACACACGATCTGATTCACCAAACTGATTATTTCGGCCAGACGAAAAGAGAGAATGTCTGAGCAATTTGGTGTTACAATACAATATTGCGTCATAGCAAAAAATGTAAACAATTCCTTGTAGAATTACGTGACATTAAAAGGATTCCCAGGTCGACAATATCCGGTTCACGGTTGGCAAGGGATCTAAGTTGTGGATGCAAATGAAGCTTGTTAGATTGTTTACCTCGAACGGAAGGATATCATCTCAAGAAGCATTCCTTTTTGTAGACCAGCAGCAGCGCCAAAAAAGGACAAAGCACACTCGTGCTTAGCAAATTATCTAGTAGCAAAAAAGTATCAAAACCGAGTGTTTATATTAATCAATCAAGGAATTCATTGCCTACTGTAATCAGTCTTTTCATTTGCGCGTAACAATTGACTGTATCCTTTCAAAAAGTAACTGGTGGGGTTTTGCGAAGTATGCGAACAGAAAACCCATGATTCTGTGTAGTTTCAGGTGAACATGAGTACTTTTCATTCCAAGGCAGCCCCACCAGGTTGTGATATGCTTTGATCTTTTCCATTGACCGACTCATTATAGCTAAGCATGCAAACCCGGACATGAGAAATGTCCTTGAGATTATAAATCCGCTCATAAAGAGCCCATAATTTAATAATAATAATGATAAAAACGAAAGGTCTTGTGTACAATAAACGAGAACTAGCGGGAAAAAATCTCGGACATACCTCACAGTTCTATCTACCCAATCGGTCAAACTCAGGGCGGAACTCGAAACCTGTCCCATGCTGTGAGTGATAGCGGTGGTGTAATAACTGACGATTTTAGGCTACATCATGTAGCTCTTTCCTTGAGCAAACTGGTGTGAAGCGCTCCAATGGATTGACAAAGCATTTCTACTGGCATTATCATGGATATCAGCCTTTTACCAAAATTGAAATTTCAGTCTGGTGGATATCTGTTAGCGTGGTGCGTAATATCTAAAATTTCGTTTGACTAGAGAACATTATCAATTGGAAAGGTCAGAATCCGTGCAATGGAACACATACCGCCAAGACAATGGTTAGTAAGGAAGTTCGCCCACCGTCACCAACACGTGAACCGAACATGTTTTATCGATCTGGCTGATCTTAGCTGCCTATTTTCAAATTACAGTTTCAAAACTGAATAGCACTTCTTCTCTCTTGCCGTTTCAACGACAGCAGAATAAGAGACAAAGTGACTCACCGATATACCATCTGGTTGGTCATTATTTATCAAGGATCAAAAAATCGATTGAAGTCTACTGAATCAGTGACGTCGACAACAACAAGCCCAGAAACTTACGTAACAACCCATTGTACTGCCACACTTGTGAATCGTCTTCATTTGGCAGGCATAGATACAAACATAATCGAGGTTGCTTATTCTCGTATAAGATTGAATTCAAGAACATATAAATGGGGATGTTAGTTACACCTCTTTCCAGAATTGAACCCACACTCTTCTGTATAGCTGTGAAAAATCGGGATTATAGCTATGACTTAGAATACCCTAAACACGTTTCATCCAGCAGCTTTTGACAGTAACGACAGAAACCTGCTGACAAAAAATATCAGACGGCTTGTTATTTCCTCGCTCTTCAAATACCAAACGCTTAGATTTGTTTCATCGACGTCTTGAAACAGCGGGGCGCCGGACTGATGGGATGGGATGTCGCTTAAACTTGACATTGTGAGATGTTCACCTTTATGTGTTAAGATCACCGTCGAATTTCTCCAGAAAAGTTCGCTATAACCAATCACTTACCCGAACCTGGGTCACAATACCGCAAAACTTAAAACTATGCAGCTTTGGCTCAGAGTAATGTCTCACAGCGTGTAGAATACGCATTTTGGGAAACGTGGCGGGGGCAAACTGTACTAATAGAACGTGATCCATAGGCAGAACGGGTGTCATTGAAGAAACTTCTCGCTTTTTTCAACGTCAATTATGGCTTTAGTGGATTCATATTTTATCAATAAATAGATAACAAATGTGGGTTCCAATTAGTTGTAATCTAACAATTGTCCAACCAAACCGCGCCCGATTTAAGGCTACCAAACACGTAATCAAAAAGCACGGAAACAGTGGCGGAATTCCAGCCCACGAACTATGAAGCGATGGTCTACACCGCTCAGCCACTGTCGTTACGATTGGATGCGAAATGAAATGAATGAAATATTTGCTAACGACTTTGAGACCCTTTTGAAAGCCTTTATCAAGTCAATGATTTCATCTTCCTCAAATTCATCAATTCAAACAACACTAAGCTGTGTGCGGGAGGAAGGATATTCGCGATTGCATCAATTAAGTAATTTACGGAACAACGTCTTGGTGCCTGAAAGCTGATCCAGACCGAGTGAGATGAGAAGCGGACACGAAACTCGTAAACGCGGTTGTGGGATACATTTGTTTGAAAATTAAAGCAGCTGTGGCTGTGGCGGGGCTCGAAACTCGGACCATAGGGTCTAACGCACGCTCGTGACAGCGACTAACCCTCTGCGCCGGTGTCTTTTTGTGTAGAGAGAGAGATGAAGCAATGAGCTGTTTGGACATTTGTTCGCGTACTGCAACGAACGTTTTCGAACAACGAAGCATGGTAGATGTGTGGAAGTAAATCTGGATTGCGTGGAAAACGCTTCGTCAGAATTCAATTCAATTCCGCACTCCTTTCAGTCGAGTAAATTATAGGAATGAAAAAAGTCTGTAACTGATGACAAAGTACTAAAAATCGGGTCTTGTAGCTCGGGTAAACTGAATTCTATTTCGCCTGTTCACCCAGCTTGACAAATTGTTTGCAAACGTTTCATCACCAGCCGAGGTGACATCATCAGTGCTTGTAAAGTGGCAGCCTTCTGCTTGTATCCGTTCGTTTATGTGTTCTTATCCACCGACCAATTGTCCCTTGTTCTCACTGTGTTCGACTGCGTTCGCCGTTAAACTGATGAGTGGGAGTGAGGTTGGTAGGGGAGGTGGTTGTCTATCCGTCCTGATTGCGGTTTCGGCCGTTTTCAGGTCACAGTGTGACCTTTTATGTTGCGTCATTTGATCCTTGAGTTGCATTTGCGTGTACACGTGATCCAGTGCGATGTGCCTATTGATTGAGTTGATTGAGAAGTGCCAAGCTTCGAGAAATTCTCTGGCGTAATTTGACCGGGTTTGGTCGATAATTTTCACTTAAGCGAAGTCACACTGATGTCTTTCTTCATCTTCGTGGAGGGAAATCAAGGATAGTGCGTCATGCTTCCTGACTGCACGGACCCTTGTTGACAGTTTTCTCCCAGTTTGTTCGATGCACTATTTTGGGCGGTTCTTGCAGTTTATTTTGTAGATAACACTGCTCTTGTCCTTCTCCATTGTTTTCTCCTTTGGTTTGACAGAAGTCTCCTTAGACAGGCGGTAGGTTTATGGGCGATTTGGATTCCATATGATTTGAGCAGTATTGCCGTCATTTCCGAAACGTCCTTGGTGTACGGCAAGGTCGTTCTTGTTCCCGATTCTCCGTCTGTTTTTTTGTTTTTTTCTTTAGGTTAGAGTTCTTTTGATGAAGTTGCGAGCAAATACTCTAGCTCGGCGAACAGGCGAAATAGAATTCAGTTTGTAACTGACTTTGTTTATTTTCATTAATTTGAGATCCAATTTAAGCGGGTCAGAAATCGTGTTCAAACACATCTACTTTTTGTCAAAAAAATATTTGAGAACAAAGAGGAGAAATTTCGGTCGACGTGATTCACGTGGACAGTTTTGATCGTACAGGGTTTTCGCTATTCCCACATGCACGAGCACATATTAAGCTTAGTCACTAAGCTTTACAATTCAAGCTTAAATATCTCTATTTTGAATCAAAAGTTTTTCCAAAAGTCCCCTTTTTCAAGATTTCAGATGTAGAAAATCACTTTAGTGATATACCTAGTCTGTGCGTTATTTACTATTAAGTTCATAAGAAGTCAGTTTTTGTCATTTTCTCTGCAATACCTGGAAAACTGGTTTACTATAAAGGTTATTTAGTTCTGTGACATTCGGTGTAATACTCTAAATCAGAGTTTGATAGAAAACTCACTGATTGCACTAAGTCAGGCAAAACCAAGAAGAACTGCAGATACAGGTAATTCTTCTCCAAAGGGCATGAAAACAAATGTCAGACGTCTCAATTACGAAATAGTTCATTATTTGCTGTTCGAACGTCTTTGGTACACTTCGTGTGTTATTTTTCTAACATTCAGTGAATCGCATCGGGTGTACTTGGACTCGCCAGTTTCTTTGATCTTCCTGTGTCCTGGTTGTATGTCTCGAAGCCAACGCATAGTTGGATTCACTAAATTACTGATTTACACCATTAACTGCAACAAACTTCTGCGGATGACGCCATGAACTGGGCGAAACTCTTTGCTTCTGCTCTAGTTTGTGTTATTAGAATCCAAACAAATTCGAAATGCCGTAAAGAAACCCAATTAGAACGTCTTTGTACGGCATTCCTCAGTGGTTGTTCGTGCCGGTAACGCAACAGGAAGTTGTGCAGAAAAACCTCTAGGTCCGCTAGTAACTTTGGATTTGCCGATGTCTATATGCTCCTAACTGGTCTCATCAGATTCTCAGCCGCGATTCACCTTGCAGACTGATCTACGGAATCATTAGATCACGAATTTAGTTGTTGGTATGTTCATCTGAAGTTAATAAACGCCGATGCATATTACCGAGTTAAGAATGGCCCGCGAAATTTCGTATGTATCTATTCTTATAGGGTATAACACATTGTCCATGGGGTCTTGACTTTGTTTTATGCAAACATGCTTAACAATCCTTTGTTGTTGTGCGAACTGTACAAGATTGCTGAGCGGAGTCAGGATCACGCGATCACTCGATAATGTCATAATCATATTCCACGAATGCCATACTCACCGAGTACTGCGTCACGGCGGTTGTTGATTTGATGATTTGATTGGAATCGAAATCTCAGTGTACTTTGGTCTTTTAAAGTAGCAAAATGCAGTTTAAAAGCACTAACATACCATTTGGATAGGCCAAAACACAGCTGGGAATTCCTTCTGATCTTGTGAACAGCACTTTTTATGGATATAAGCAATCTAGATAACCAGTCACTAAAATTCCTCATTTTGTCAATAACATACCAGCACTCAACTCGAACGTATCTTTCCCTACTGTTATTGATTTTGATGGGGAAAATGATGCCAGAAGGGGACGCTCTGTCTTATTTCGTATTGACTCACGAACAGCTTTTTCCCCATTCCACGCTTTGCTTGCATTCAGCAGCCGATTGTGCAACGTTCAAAGACTTTGTTCTGGTGGCGAAACAGAGAATGAGTTGTTACTAGTACTGAAGGCATTCCATGACTAACCATAGATAACACTGATCTTCCAGTAACACAACATTGATCAGAATTTTGACTCGATTAGGGTTTGATCCCTTCGAACACAATGAATCTCAAGAACTCTAATTCCCCTACTCAAGCGTGCACATTAACAGTTCTATGTATACACATTTCTTTACGATTACCTCAAACACTTCGCCAAGTTATCTGTAATAATCGGAATTGTACTGAACATAGGAATACGAGAACCCGTACTGCAATACTCATAACTGGATTGGCTGCAACCCGGACTACGGACACCAATGAAAAACATGGAAAATTGGTAGCAGCAAGTGCCTACCTTTACTCATAGAAATAGAACTTTTTATAGAATTCAGTAGGCCATATCATTGGTTGAAGGATCATCGTCCGGCCATTTAACTGTTTGCGCAGACGCATCGCATGTACCAACTTTGATGTAATGTTCGCCCGGTGTACCATTGGTTCACCTTCCTGAACTTTGATTGGATGACATGAAGCTGTACCTGGTCGTGCTTGAAATGCGGTCACGCAGATCTGGATCACCATATTATTCTATCAAACCTCTTTTGTTGCTTAAAACGCTCACAACTGCTTGGTACCGTACGGTTTTGTGCATCACGAAGAAGACATTGACACTTGCGAACTGAAATATGCCGGTTGTTAGATGCGAGCCAAATAGGAGAAAAGAGTGGTTTGTGGTATTTGCAGTTCATATGAGAATTTGAAAAGTTAAGCGCTAAAAGAAACATACTGAGTGCAATCATAGAAAACTAGATGCTAACTAAGGTCAAAAATTTAACCGGTCTTTAGACCATAAACAGTTCTCAAGTATCCTGACAAGTGACCAACCTCGAAACTTTGCGCTGTTCCTTTAGAATAAACAAGTCATAAAATTGTTAGTATTTTGTGATATTACCAATGAGTGCTAGGGAAAATATCTGAATTTAGACTTGAGATGCAGCTCTCCATTATTTCTTCCAGATCTTTATCGGTATCTACTGTCTTGCAACATCCTTTTTTTCTTTATTTGTTTTACATATGACGTCTAAAATACTTTCGAGAGGATTCAGATCAAGTGAGCACGCTGGACAAGGGAGCGAGACGGAGAGAGACGATTTATAGAAAGGGTTAGACTCATGCACAATCCAACAGTCATTCGGTCTGTTTTTGTCATCCTGTAAGGATCGGTCTTCTCATTTTTGATATCTGAGGGAACATATGATTGTTCATAAATCCGCAGTAACTAGACCCCAGCAACGAATCCAGTCACAGCTATGAGTGCCCAGAGGATATGGTAATGTCACTTCAAGCTGCTATTCCCAGTGGCTAGATAATATTGGCTGCTCCCACTGGCTTTTTACTACCTGACTCCGGACAATGGCCTTAGTGGTTTTCAGAACTGAATCGAACAGTACATGCCAGTCCACAAAACAATGCAACAGAGTTTAACAATTACTTTGAAGAGACGTAACTCTGTATCCCGTGGTGAGGATTTTTTTACTCGGTAAGGGTATTCACCGCGAAACAATTGGCATCACCCCCACCCTCAGATATAATAATAATATAAGTGGAGGAAGTGGGATACAATGTGTAACAGATAGCAATCGCTATATCATTGGCCACGGTGAAATTTGTAACGCAGTCGTTGGGTGTGAACCTATGAATAGTCGTTAACCATCTGACGTTGTTAACCCGAGATGTCTGACAGTTTTTTCTCGAAATTCAGTGAACTGTTACACGATAGAATGAGCATGAGATAATTTGTTGGTGTTGTTCGGTCATTTGATAAGGTCAATTTGCCAACACATTCGGATGGCGTTAATTTGTCTTTGTGACTATCTGAGCATATGGATTGATGCTGTTTGCGGAAAAGTACAAAGCCTCTAGAAATTCTTTGTTTTTCATGCGGGTTTGGCCGACAGTACCAAGTCGAACTTATGCTACTTGGTGCCGTTGAGTTGAAAGGAGCGAGTGTAATGTGTTTTGATAATCAACTATTGCCCACTATCCCACCTGTCAGTTTTACTACAATCTGGCCGATTCACCAACTGTCACAAACATTGCAGACAGTTTTACAAATGACTTTCCTGTCCATTTATTCTTCTACGTTTGACAGGATTTACAGTCAAGCTCCTATTTTTCTACTTAATACTTCAATTCTATGTGATAATAACAATGTTCGGAGTCAATTCTGGTATTATTTGTATTTAAGATAGGATTACTTTATTGCTTTTGTTCTGCAATAGTACGTCAGACCAAATCTTCGATGTAACCGTTCCCGAAAAATGCTTAGAGCACAGTTCTTTTTCTTGGAATCCGAATGTCTCTGCACTGCATTTTTTGTCTTTCAAAAAGGAGGTTATACGCAGCTCGATTTTGATTAGCCCGGGAAAATAGGACTAGCTTGAATTTGTTGATAAGTGTTCAAACACAAACACAAATGTGTTACCAAAAACGTGTAGGGTGTGCAAACAATAAGGATGGCGTGTGTGAAATCAGCTGTAGGCCTCTGGGGAAACCCAATCCAACTGTCATCCATCAGAAAGATGCGATTTTAAGGGGTATTCACCTAACTCACATTGACGGAACCAAAGGAATTCGCGGAGACGTGAATCCATAAGGAAGGGACCTTGAACTTAGGTTTAGTCGTCAGATGCCGAAGAAACTGGAAAGAAAACTTGGATAATTTCACCAACTTTCGAACAGATTCCCCCTCTCTTGCCCTGGATTTTGAGCTGAGATGTGATTGAAGTTGTACCGGATAACAATAACTTGAGCACACAAGTGGAATCAATCGTGGACCTTGCCGTGTTTTTGCTTCAATTTGGTTAAAGTATTTTATAAAATAAAGAATGGTTAAGGTTCCGGGTCACAGATTCATATCTCCCCAATTTGAAGCAAAACGTTTAAATAAATATTTATTGTGGATTAACTATCCTTCAGACTAAATCTTCAGTCAACCATACACACAGAAAGCACTTAACTTGAGTTTTGGTCTCTTTTGGACTAATCCGTGGTTCATATTCACTGGACATAGCCCGTTGAATGCGATGATCAGGTGTCGTTATCCTACGAAATCATCGTTCTATAACTTGATCCTTTTCGGAATCCGTTACTTCGCACCGACAAATGGATTTCACGAAATCGAACCCTTCTTTTTCATTTTAATCTCCGGATCATGAATTAACAATCAGTGAAATTGGACCAAAATATGTTCCAGGGTAAGAAGGTACTTTTATTATAAATAAAGTGCTCGCACATACATTTACTTTTGAGAATGTAACGATTCTCTGTTTATAGTTTAACCGCCCTTCAAACCGTTCCATCTATTCCGACTTTGTATGAGCAAGCGATGTGAACTCACACTACTCTCGGTGCAACCGCTTGTTGAAACGCAACCATCCGAAAAATCCTAAACTTTAACCATCAGTTCCGAGGCGTTTGCCATAAACCGTACTCACTGAGCACACTCTCACCTGAATAACGCAATAAATGAACCACTTTTCAATTTTAGCCACCACCGTACAGTATACCTCAGTTTTTCCCGAGATTTGCCGTAAAATATGTCACGCGTCAAAAAAAATAGTCTGTGCTTCATGAATATCTCTGTTCATTGACCGGATAACTTGTTGGTTGATCATCTAAACAACTCGCTCAATCGGATAAACCAAGGAATTCCAACGGTTGTGGTGAAGCGCACCAACACGTTTTTAATCAGCGTCTTTCGCTGTCAGTCATGCAAAAAATTGCCAAAGGAAACATGGAAAATGGATATCCCTGGAACCTACTGAAAAACGTCTTCGACCAAATAGCTTGGGGGTGAAAGTTTTAACTTCTAACTGGAAGGCTCACTGTTCAAAACGTACGGGCTGCTGAAGAGAACGAAACAGCTATTCTGTACTCTTCGTCCATCATCACATAATCGGTTTCATTGCAAATAAAATAGTAAGTGCCGAATAAAAGAATTCCTAAGGAGTGAAACCCACACCCACAGCATAATTATATGAAACTCAGGACATAGTGACTCTGAGATTCAAATAGATTCAGCCAATTACAGCATTCTGAGGATGCCAGTTCTACTCAAAACTACTCCAACTATAATTTTTTACATCGACATGGAATATAGTGTGGTGATTCAGGCCTACGAGATGACGTCTACCCCGGAGCGGCGCGTCATAGTTTTCGGACACATGCGAACAATCGAATTTGAAAGGTGACGTCAATGACACGCGTACGGCTTCTGACTATACGCCATAGGTGGATCGTGCCAGCCAATCCGATACAGTGCAGACAGAGGCAGAATCATGCAAGCAATACTGCAATATGGTTAGTGGAAGCCTAGATAACCAATGATCTTATTTTATACATATTATTTAATCGATTACATATCTTCTGATAAACGAATTACGAGTTGCCAGTCTTGTGACCTTTCCCTCGCGTCTCGTCCACTGCGAGCTCGTGCCATTGCGGTCCAGTGCTTCCGTAGTCCAGTCCGTGATAGCTAATTTTTGACTCGTGTTCTGGGATTCCTATTGCGTGGTTCGTGTTCCGAATTCCGTGCGTAATACTACTACTACTACTACAATCAATAGAGTTAGTCAACGTGTTGGAGAAACAAATCTGCGAATATCTACTACAGGTGGGTACATCAGATGTGGAATGCAGCTTTTGACATAGGGTGCCCCGATAAGTTGATGGAGGGGTGTTAACAACCCCTGGGAATCTCATTCCGGCGGGCATACTTGTAGAAACTTTTGTGTGCAGAAAAGCCCTTTCAGATCCAATTTGAGGCTATCGTTGTCCCCCCCCCCTCTGTATCACCATAAACTTCTCCCAATAATAGCGTTTCATCCTTTTTGACTCCTTCAGTTTATTGGTATGCATTTTGTAAATGACTCACAAGGGTCACAGGAGATAAAACACATTTGCACTGCATCGCATAACAAACCCACGATATGTTTTCAATGGGATTATGCTATCATTAGTCAGATACAACTGTTTTTGTATACCTATGTGCGGACAAGAAACATAATGAGACCGGATAGATAAACTTCGAATGAGTAGCGAAATTCTACCAAGTACTTATAATGCTAAGGTCTGAATTTCTTCAAAAAGTAGAAAGCAATATGTCAAAAGCATCTAGCTGAAATATTGTGTTTTTGAGGATCGACTGAAACCAGCTGATTGATTGCAGCCAGACTGTCCAATCGGAAATGGGAAATATACCACAAGTTAACAATGCTTTGTCTAATGGAAGATGTCTCTTTGATACTGTCGAAAGTAAGCTGAAACAAAGGCTTTTTACCATCAACTATCATAAAGCTTATGTGATTATCTACTGAGAAATGTTCAGAAAAAGCTCAATGCAGTTGAGGGTTGAAAATTACCCGTTACACAGCTTCATTTTATATAATGCACCAAGATAATGCAATCAAAACAAACTGCTCAATTGTGCCTCATATATCACTTATTAGTTGAACTGCCGTTGCAGGGACACTTACGTTAGCAGAACGAGCCGGTTTTTATCACAAAGGATGTCCGAACACGCCGGCCCATGTAGACTACAGACAAGGACAATATGTTCAACATGATAACCTCAAGAATGAAGTGAACAGATAGCCACTCAATATTATCAATAAATCTGTGTTCCAAAGGAGAAATTCGTCGTGTATAAATCAAATGAAGCGTGAACTGAAAAGCTCGGAAGCAATGAACAACTTTTTCGACCTGGTTGGGTCTCATCAGCAGTGCGAATCCA
>UZAN01043506.1:0-12748 GCA_900618425.1 Echinostoma caproni
CGTGATTGATAGAAAAGTATATCCAGAGGTTGTATGTGATGGAAAAACCAAAGCTCTAGTGATGAGAAAAAATGACACAGCCAGTTTCAAAGGCCCCGCCTTCACATTATGCATTTTCGTATAGGATTTTTTATGACTCAGCTGCATCCCAATTTCACTGATGAAAACAATCTTTTCATGTTAGTAAGTTGTCTGTCGTCCTCTTGGTGGGGTTGTACGATCTCGTTTCGTTGTCTCATTGCTTATGCTCAGTTTATCGTTCGACTCAGAGAAGTCATTTGATCTTATACGATAATTCTGCAGGGAAGTATAAACGTGGACCTAGACAACAGACCAATAAATCGACTCGACAATCTGTCCACTTAGTCAACCAGTCATATGAGTACCAATTATTAGCAACAGCAATTCAACGGTTGGGTCCAGCATCAGTGGATCACTGTGGGTACGTGCCGCTTCTGATATCATGGGTAAGTGTACATAATTGAATTGTATGAAAATAGTGCGAGCCAGTTACGCGGTGCAGAAGGAGCGAATTCCCGATAACAAATTCTAGAATCTGTCTTAATTCACCTTATGGAATCGCAAAACCTGTTCGTTCTTCATATGTCTTGTCACTTATAAGAAACGGAAGCACCCTATTCTACAGGATTAGTTACATTTTTAAATATATAGATATACTACTATCAAAAGTGTGAGTAAGCGAAACATTTTCACTTCGTTTTAAGCTTTGAACCAATTGGGTTTCGTCAAAGTTTCATTATTTCTGTGTAAATTCGTTTGATGTAGTGTGACACAACCTCGAGAGCCACAGCAAATACTGTGTTCTGACTGAATGAAGCGATCGGTTCTGCTTCTGATCTACGCGGATATTTGACCTTACCAATTCAGCAGGCTTTCCGTTCCATATGTATTTGACTTAAATCGGTTTCTTCCACACAATTGTGAGTTGTCCAACCAGCTGTTCTCGATATGTGGTATTCCTTTGCATAATCGTAATTTTCTAAAATTTATCACATCTATTCTTATGACATTGCACATTCGAATTTCAAATTCAATCAAAGCAATTAACAATATTTTTTGCTAAACTGTCGATTCGGTCTCCAGTGGTTGGGCATAGCACAGGTTACCTAAACTCAAAAAAAAGAGCGGCTATTTGGAGAAAAAATCGGAGTTGGTATGATTCTCACTCCAAAATGATGGAATGATCAATGCAATTTTTGCACAGTGCGGATAAACTAACCCGAGATGTGTGATAAAATCAGATCTGTAGCGTTCCTCGAACTACCAGTTTTGGTGCAAAAGAAGTCCGACAGCGTCCCGCGAACAATGTGGTATGCAGATCTATCATGAATGAGATCTTCGAGTCTGTGGTGATGAGGCTCATACGGGAAATTACCCTCTGCCTCTAATTGAAGAACATTGAACATTGAACATTGAACATGTTTTGAATCATTACTTGTACTCTGTTGAAATTTTGGCCCAGCGTTGCTAGTCTCTCTCTCTCTCTCACACACACACACACACAATCTCTCTCAAACGGTGAGAAATTGCTTTCAGTAGTGGACCAAGGTGATAGGAGTTACTGCCCACTTTACTGCTGCTGTGAAAGTGCACCGAGGTATTTTTAGCGAATCAAACAGAACACATGATCCGTGGGCTTGCATCCACGATTGTAGGCGGCCGCATCAATGACGGACTAAAATTGAATGAACAACATGTTGGATTACCCGTTGGGTTGTTGATCTATATGTGTATATCCGCTTATTCAAATGTGTTGGAACAGGAGAAAAGAGTTTTCGTTCTAACAATTTAGCAGCAGCAGAAACGAAACCTTTATCTCTCTCTCCCTCTCTCTCTCTCTCTTGTGTCCCAGTGAAGCCTAGTTTTTGGAAAGAAACGACAAAAGCGGGGTGCATCGATCCGTGCACGATCGGTGAACAGAAACGATGTTGGTGCGTGAACTCTCACGTCGAATTATGGCTGACCACGGCAGTAAATAATCTGTTCATCAATACATGATAAATGGAAATTACCACAGCCTGAGAAGCAAAATATGTAAGGTTTGGAAATCTATCCAGCACGGTAAGGATTTTGGTTAATCTGAACTGTTGAAACTCTGGGAAATTCCGGGGCTGTATTCTATCGAGCGTATGCGAAAGTTAGTCACAACGATACCCTCTTCGTTTTACGGCTAAACGTGAGTAAAATGGGCTTTGATTGATTGAATCCTCGCTCGAGGAAGATTAGCAGCATTGCCCGAGGATATGTCGGCTAATGTTGTTCGCATAAAGGACTGCTTATATCTCTGAATAGTTTTGCCAGGTGACAAGCAACGCCCAATACTAAATATGCCCCGTTTCTCTTTGACAAGATACTGCGAAAGACAGAAATGAACGGTCATCTATTCAACTTGTGCAATGCTGTTGACTGGCCGTTCTTATTTGTTTGTGTAAAGCTTAGCGTACGTTCCTCTAATTTTGCCCCTCGGTGAATAAATACGGCGTACAACAATCCACAAAGCAGCCGACACTCGGACCTCTTGCTCCTCCACCCCGTAAACACATCAGCCATGCACCATTTTCCAATCTGACGTGAGTACTAATCACGTGCACAATTATTGGTGTCTCTGAAGGAAATGTTCTGCGCAGATAACCTATCTTCCTTCTCCTTGCACACACTCTTTCCCCCCCCCACCCCCCAAACAAACTGACCAAGTGTGAGTAGTAAGTAGTAGTATTAAATGAGTAGTAAGTTTTTTTAAGTATCGGAATATTCTGAGGTTAATGTATGTATGTCAAAAATTTCATTTCTGACAAATTTTGTTGTTGCACAGCTTGGTTGGTAAGTGTGTGATGTGTGAAGGTGTGATGGTCGGATGCCGGTAGCTCAGTATTGATTGATCAGGAGCAGCTTGTTTGAAACTCATTTAAAATGCACCAAGTAATCTATTTGGACTGTTTTACAGTTCATCATAGTCCATAGCTGCCATGGTAACATACCATGTGGTTAGTTTCGTCAATAATCAACCCTAAAATTGTGTTTTCAGATCACTGTAACTAATCAGCATATTCTTCTAGTTGGGATAGTGTCGTTCAACAAGTGGATGGGTAAGTTTTTGGACCTAATTGAGCAGTTGATCAGTGAAGTCATTGCTCATCAATTTGTCTGAGAAGTCCTTCATCGTCCTTTCCTTTAACCGCCCACCCCCCTCACTCCACCCCAATGTGTTTGTTGGGTTCTCATCTAAAGCATCAAGCAAATGCTCTACGAACTCCTCGTTGAACTCCACCGTTTAAGGTTCCGGTTTGTGTGTCTTTTTTTACCGCCCCAATGCCGAGGTGTTTTGATCATTGATTTCCAATCATCCATCACCTGTGCATGTGCATTAAATTACGCTCCGTCTGTCTTCCGCAGGGTGTGTGCTTATAAATTTGCTCTGCCAAAGCGATCGAATTCCCATATGAAGGATTTTTTTTAAGGGGAAAGTTACCTAAATGTTATATAATCTTGTTAGTGAACATTCTATCTGTAGCATATAAACGGTAAGTCGTTTCCAGGTTTAACCTACAGTTACTTGTGAGTAGTGGTGTGGGATAATTGGTTTTTAATAATTTGAGCTGACTATCCTTCGGACTTCACCTTCACGCACAATCCTCAGTTCATCGATTCAACCATACACCCGGAAGCATTGGACTCGAGTTTCACTCTTATTAGAGCTCGTCAGTAGTGCATATCCATCGTCCTGTCCGGTTTTTGAACTCCGGACGCATCGCATGGAAGGTGTGTGCGTTACCACTGCGCCAACCAGCTCATGCCATGGCTGAACCAAGTTGCCAATTCACGTTTGTTCAGGTGTCGTCTTCAGTAATAGTCAGTTCAGAGTGGCCCGAAAAATTTTTGAACCTTAGGATATTCTTCGGATGCTTCTTTGGATATTTTGGGTCTGGCTCGCTTACAGTGCCCTGAATAAAGTTTCATGCGTGGAACCTAACTAGTACGGATCTAGGCTAATACTTGCGGGTTTTGGTGCTGGCTACAGGTCGAACGGAAAAGGTGTGCTGTCCAATTATCATCGAGCTTACCTCCTCTTCTGTACCCTCGGTCGTGAATTAGGGCCTATCCACTTTTGGGGGCGCTAATTAATTTTATGTATTACATGTATTTAGTCACTAGTCTTTTTCGAGTAGTCTGATGGAAATATCGGGTGAGGAATGGTTTGCTTTGTCCTCGTGTGTTGGGCACCGTTAATCATTCTCTGACAGAAGAACTGACTCTGCACAACCTTCGGTGGTTCGATCAAGTTTTGCGTGTGCCTCTACCTATCGTCTACCTCTCTGTGCACTCTTTACCGATCAAGGCTGTAAGAAGTGACGCAGTGGTCAGACTGTTGTGACTCGGGGTATCGAGGCCTTACCACATAACCTCGGCCGTCACTTTTGGTTTGTGCAACACACCGTTCAGATTGAGGCCAATGAAATGAGAACTGGTGTTGGTTAGAGACAATGGGACGTGTGTATGGTTTACGACAGAAATCAGTAGCGAGAAGGGTGTATGTTCTACGTACAGAACTCGCGCGCTTTCTGAAAAGACAAACCAGATCAAAAAACACAAAATAGATACACGATAAAAGCATGCATTGGTGTTCTCGCTTCTTCGCTCTCCTTCATCATAAATGTTTTCACTCCTTTTTCCCCACTTTTGCCCAAATCCTTTTTTCCCCGTTGTTATTGTTGTTGTCGTTGTTGGTTTGCTAGTTTCTAATACCCGGGGTATGATATATACGCATATATATATATATATATTGTTAAAACTGATTTCATGTTTACCCGCGAAGTTCAAATTAGTCACTTTTTATCGTTCTTCACAACTCATTTAGCCCTGGAACTGATCAGTTGCGGTGAACAGGTATTGTACGAACCGTGGCCATCAAATCATGAGTCCAACCAAAAGAGATTATCGATTGTACTATTGTGTTTATAATTCTTGTTACAATGATGGCATCAACAAAAAAAGGATGACACCATCCCGGAAACTCCTAGTCTGGTCGAGTTTGGGTATCTTACTCTCCGAGGATCCTGTCGATGAAATACCACTTAACGAAACCTTTTTACGTTCTCTGTTGAGAAAGCTTTCTTGTGTCAATAATGTTTTCAGTGAAGTGCCAGAGCGAGAAGTAAACTAATGGGTATAAACCTATTGACGAGATCATGTCGGTTGATTAATTCGGGTGAGAAGTTCCGAAAAATCTATTGAGTTGCATTTGAACTGGACCCAGGATTGCTGGTTACCAGTTGGATTGGGTGATGAATTGTGTTCGGTTGCTCGGAAAAACGGGAGATCAGTTTGATGCGAGTGCAACTAGATCAATGGATCATCAGTATTCAGCAAATCTGAGACTTGAAGTACCGCAGGTCTGCCTTCTGCCAGAGCCTCTGAGTGAGATCACTTTAGTCAACTATCTACTCTACTAACTGGTGTGCTCAAGTGGTACCAATACCATTATATACATGAATTGTACACCGCTGATAATATAACACTCTTTGTTCATCGTGGTTTTCGTCACGTGTGGTGATGGAACCCGGAATATCTGGGGGGGGAGGGAGGAATGTGAGTGTATGTAAAATAATAAATATAATAATAACTTTACAAACTGACCCCTGGCAGTCTATGTGCTGGGCATGGGGGCATGGTGACGTTTGCGTACACAGGTGAATGGATGATTCCCACTTAGCCGTTTAGAACATACCATTCTTGTTGTTGTTTGTAACTAGATAAAGCATGTTTCATTATCATATAAATATTCTGAGCTAAAATAATATGGAGTAAAACAATTTGCAAACCGAACCTTTCTTCAATTCAGTTCAGTTCAGTTTGTACAACCATTAACCATGCACTTTCATGCGCTGGTTATGATTGCTGTCATTTGGCTACTCATATGAATGAAGAATAGGAGAAAACAAGAAAGTTGGAGGTAGGATCGAGGAGAAAATTGAAAAGTTCAGTGGTCTAAAATTGCAATGAAATTGAGAAGACGCACGAATACCACTGTTTACGACCACATCACTCATTGTCTGTAACCATCGGTTACGATCATCCCGAGGTCCCCATTCAGAGAGCCTAACGGGACCTATGTGACCCAGTACCCTGGTTAGGGTTTTCATACCATCTTGCCGGGTCTTAGCCTGACCACCCTTGTCTTTTTTCCGCCCACTACCTGCCTCGGCAAACGTCGCGCACCGTGGCAACCCAATTTGATGACATGTGTAACAAATGCCCCAAACAACGTAATCTATGGAGGTCGACCATTTACTCCAGTGGGCGACCGCGGATACCCAAAACTCTGCGCCTAACCTCTGCATTGTTCGTCTGNCCCCCCCCCCCCCCCAGATTCGTGCAATGTTGCGTAGACAGCGGTGTTCAAACGCCGACAGTCTATCGTTATCTTGTTTTCTTAGTGGCCAAGTTTCTGCGCCGTATAGCAGAACTGGCCGAACTGCCGCGGCATACACTCGACCCTTCACAGACAGTCGGGTGTCGCGACGGCGCCATAGATATCTCAAGCTGGCAAATGCCAATCGAGTCTTCGGTATGCTCGCCGACACTTCATCGGTGATGCGTCCACCGGGTCTTTTCTAGTGTATCGTAATCCAGCCTTACATGATGCGCACAATACCCCATCCTGTATAGTTCTATAGTTCTATGGTTCTCGCCTACGACCGTTTGAATTTGCGTGACCTTCAGTGTTGCAATAAAATTTGTAGTAGTTCGAAAGTTACAGCTGAGATTTCGAAAGTAGTTTAAGCAAACCACCATGGGAATTCATTCTTTTTTTATAAATGATTCCTGTCCCATGGGAATGTTTATTAAGCTGAACACGCGTATTCTAAATTGCACATCTCTTTTCATTCAGTGCACAATAAACGAGTAAGTTACTGAAAATATTCTAGCTTAAATAAATTGATAAATTATTTGCTTGTAAACTACTCACGTATTATCCACAATACTGAAAGAACTGAAAACATAGTTTAAGAAACATAAAAGTTGATCTTCGAATGTTGACCTTGAAGTGTGCGGCTCGTTGAATAAGCGTTTGTAGTATCACCATACCCTAACTTGGTAGACTTCATGCTAAAACGACTGCCTACAGTGCTCAAAAAATGAAGAAGGGCAAATGGAAAGTGAATGAGATGAAAGTTTAATACCTGTATGAAGTCTATGAGTCATTTTAATAAGTAAATTCTATTTGCGTCTTATGCGGTGACTCTGTTAGTTTACAGCTGATGCACAAGCGAAATCAGCATGTGACTAAGAGAAGCAAACGCATGAGTGGGTATTATATCAGATAGGTTGCCTCCGATGTGGGGCAATATCATATTCAATCCCGTGAATGAGGCTACAAAACGAAGCATTTAGAGGAAGAAAATGTGGTGAAAATCAGGATGTTGTCAAAGCCTAAAGCATTAATACACGTGATAAATATAATCAAACTCTATTGATCATAAAGAAAATATTTTAGAGCATCACAATCGGCCAGTACTGTATATATGTATAAATAGATCATTGACTACTGAGGAAAAGTAGATTGAAATGGCAGGGAGACTGATCTGAGTTTTCACCAAATTCCGTCCTAATTGTGCCTGATCCTGGGGATATTACAAGAGCCACTTGTCACTTGTTCAGTCGCCTGAGAACCGATCGGATGCCGTCATCTCNTATCGATTCCCGTCAGGCCTAGTAAGAGCTAGCCTGGAGACCGATGCCAGCTGTTTGCACTTTGGCTGGGACGCGAAACCTCATATATATCCTGCTATGACTCTATACACTGTCAGCAAGATGCCATCGACCGCTCTTGTCATCTATTCCATTACCCCACTTTTCATCCACGCAAAATATGGCTCCCAGACAGGCTCGGGCAAACGCCCAGCTGTGCGACCAGTGAAACAATCGCAGGCGGAGCACAAAATAGCACAATAGGGCTTTTTATTGTATCATACTCATACCACTGCAGCACATTATATACACTATATTTGCAAGTATTGCTTAAACTCGTGCAACATGTTGGACATACATTTTAGTCTCCAGTATCATACGTGTCTATCAGTAGCCATGGGTGAACAGCATTTATTTCAATTTTCAACTCATAATGACATGTTCTCTCAGTCCTCTTGTATCACCGTTTAAATTTGTGTGACCTTGAGTGTGACGGTAAAATTCTTGGTAGTTCAAAGTCACAGTTCATAAATGAAAAATATTTTGTGCAATGCAGCACGGAAGCTCATTCTTCCCAATCAGTGATTTCTGTTTCATGAGGTTGTTTATTATGATCAATACACACATACATTCTAAAGTGTTTATCTTTTTCATTCGGTGCAAAGTGAATAAGCAGCGTGAGGCTTAACTCTTTCTGCAAACAAGACTCAATAACTCATAGAAAGAGCATTCTGATTGGAGTAATGGAACGGAATGGTCCGAAATTGCCAGTCACTTTTTCCGCAAGTGTTACGTCTAGCAGAAATTCGGTAGAACCTGCTATATCACAAACTGCTTCACTGTACACAACTACTGGCGCGGGGCCGGTTCGCCGACTGACAAAACGTCGAATTCGGGGTGTGTTGGTACATGTGACAATTATGCATTAGTGTGATCGGTTCTCATGCTTGTCTACATGCACCATCAAGGATGGGAGTGGTTCAGTGATGTAGTCACCGTCATGGTTTGGGGTTGGAGCCCCGCCACTGCCACCCGACTTCGCTGGTAGGCAGCTATGCTTCGTCCGGTTCAGCACCACATCTTATTTGGTGGGGCCTTATGTGGTTCGGCACTCTAAGTCCCGAGGCTCGGTTTCCATCTCTGAACAGCAGGTCTTCGTAACTGTGGGGGTTGCCCCTTTTTGCTTTTCACCACACTAAATGTGTGTTATAAAAAAACCCTGAGTTTGAATGAGAACAGATCACCGCACCTTTTGGATTCGGTGTGCCTAGTCTTATTTGCTTTGCAAATTTGTTACAAACAAACACCTACAGTAAACCTATCTACCAGTGTTTTTCACCTTTCCAAGAACCCCTGTGGCACTTTGCCTTGAAAAATGCGAGATGGATGGCACCGTGCTGCGGATTTGTACCAATTCCACTGAGATTCGTGAGCCCCCCCCCCGGGCAGTTCATTCGCATTAAAGGACAACAGCACCGATCTAGACAGCAATACATTCGGAGGTTAGGATGTGATGCCCTCACGCTGGCGATATTCTCCGAAGGTGGTAGATTTGTGAAAGCCAGAACTCAGCGAGACATCCCTGTGTATCGGTAGACCTGGCTATCACACGGACTGGGTGAGCGATGGGGGACCCCGGTGCAGACAAAAGCCGCAACATATTGACAATCAAGGTCGAGGTTGAAAAAAATTGTGCTTTATTTGTGCAACACTGAACACTGCAACATTTGGATCCTGTGATTCAGTGCTTTTCCGGTTGTTTGCTGTACGATACTTCGCGTGCGTGCACACACACACACATACAAAGGTGAATTCAGCGCTTCCAGTTACATATGCGCCAGTTAGGAGAACTGAGGTCGATCGGATTCACTGGAAGCAAATAGGGCTCTCAAGTGGTTAATGGAGGATTTGGTTCAATTTCAAAGGTGAATTCGTCGTGTATATAGCAAATTAGGCGTGAACTGAAAACCTAGGAAGCAGTGGCTCAACCTGGTCGGGTCTCATCCGCTGCAGTGCGAATCCATCGACCCAACTGTGAGGTCCCGGATTCGATCCCCAGTTGGGTCGATGGATTCGCACTGCAGCGGATGAGACCCGACCCGGTTGAACCAGCTGTCCACTGCTTCCTAGGTCTTCAGTTCACGCTTAATTTGCTGTAGACACGACGAATTCACCTTTGAAATGGAGTTCTAATTGCCAAGGTCACCAAGAATGAAAGGCAAGCGGGACTTCCGTGAAACACAATCGTTTTAACAGATGGCAGATTACTGTTTAGTCAAGAGTTCTGCTATTCATTTTTAATCACTATCTCTATCGTTCTATTGCTCACAGTGCGCTACCGTTTTTTGTTCATCCAAATTCCCACTCTTGTGTTGCTTTTTCTCACTTCCACTGCGTTCTCGTGAAAATCGATGAAAATCTGCGCTTCGGTTGCATAAAGCCTAGTTTGACCTGATCTCAGATTAGAACGATCTGGGAAAAGGACAGGAAATCGGTATCCGAAATGATCTTTCTCTGTCTTTTATATGTATATCGCACTTCTCCTTCATACAGAACGCCCCGCTGAAGCACAGTAATCATGATAGGTTTTTAAACCCGACGTTCTTTATCTAGTCTAAAAGAGAGAGAGCATCTTTCGAAAATAGGGAACAATGAACGGAGTTTTCTTGGGGAACGGACACTTGGAGAGATCCGAGGGTCGGAGTTTCATGTTATCAGATAAGATTATCGCACGTGAACAGGAGTTGTTCAACACAACCTGACGTATGAAGCCACTGTGTCACGTGTGTAACGGCATTGATCTCGAAATGGCCCGACATGTGTTCAGTAATAATAATTGTCTTACGTTCCTTGTCCCTTTCAGGCGCACAATGGTTGCATACGGTGAACACTAACAACAAACAATCAGAAGAGTCAGGATACACATGAGAACTCATAATCGATACAAACCTTGTGTACCCTCCCCCCCCCCTCAGATACAGTTTGTACATTGTATTTTGCCGTTCGTCCCATGCGTCAATATACATACGTTCGTGGGTGACAGTCGTGTTCTCCTTGTTTGAGCGTGTCCGACAGTGAGAGGTGAGATGGAGTGTCGGTGATAACGAGTGTATATTGCTATCATTTTAGAGCGTTCCTGCGGGTTTTCATCCGTGCTACGTGATTTCCGAAACCCATGTCACAAGTGATAGGATCGGATAGCGACGTTTCCATGCTTAATAAACTGAAATGATAGAGTTTAGGGAGAACTCCAAAGCTACTTAGGCTTGGCAGTACGATTAAAAGGCGTGCACGGTATTCTTTCCTGTGCATATTGTTGGCCTAGTTTCACAGCTAACCCCTTTTCGATGTGCATGAACTACGTTCAGCAGGCGAACGATTCGGATCAACTTTGAACATAACATAACCAGGAAGAACCAAATTCAATAAACAAAACTGGAGAATGGGCCCGGGGGATGCTGGAATGGGGGTGGCCAAGGGGAGGAATTGCGCAACACTGAGCGTAAGATTTGATGCCACATTTGTATAAATATTTATCCCATCGTGCCCTGCCTGAGACAGCCTAGTTCTATACATGGAGGTGCCCTGTGATAGCTGATCAGACAGACAGAAAGAGTAATTTGTATTTGTCAGAGAAATGCCGAATGGAACAATGATGCTTCAGAAGTCATCAAGTAAGCGGGTGCAAATTGTATGGATGAATCGATTCACGGTTCATAGAAAGTAGACGACTGTCACAATTTATCCTCGTTTAGTGCACTGCTACGGATGTTGAAATTTAAGACTTGTCAAAGCTTCATTCAGCTTGTGCTTGAAGGAATCAATTATGGGCGTTGAAACAACGTCGGAGTGGTAGAGAACTCCAAGTAGTGAACACTCTGAGGGCGAATTAGTGACTCCGGCAGTCTAGTCGGCATTTTTGGAGCACTAATTTCAATGAGTGTCCCCTCAGGTGAGTGTCGGGCGACAGGTCAAAGAGTGAATGACATGGGTGATCTGGGTGATCTGGGTCCTGCATTATTTGATACACCAAGATCAAGCCCCCTCGAATGCGGTGATACTTTGTGTGGAGTACAGTTGCAGTGATTCTACTCTTTCCGCGTTATCTTGGACTACAGTCTCCTGGCCATTTTGGTGGCCATTCTTTGTAGCCATGGCTTCCACGCCTGAATTGCATACTCCATATGCGGCCGACTGTAGGCTGATAACAACCATAGAAACAGCGTAGGTTCAAATTTGCCAAATACTTGCTTTTGGCAAACCAACATGACCTACAGCAGTGGACGACGCCAGGGAACAATTTAAGGAATAAATTAGATTAAACAAGATCCTTCTCGTTCACAACATACGGAAGTTTTGGTCTCCCAGGAAATACCGAAACCGAATTTTGTAGCGAAGGGATACGACCGTACATTTTGCTGCCTTAAATTCCATGTCGTTTTCGAACGACCTAATCACCATAGTTTCGTGGGCATTAGTGTATGTACGTGTGTGTGTGTGTGTGTGTGTGTGTGTGTGTGTGTGTGTGTGTGTGTGCGGACGCTAATGTGTTACCGCAGTGGCTAAAGGAAAACGATTTAGGAAGTTATTTTGAAGGGATGTGTGCCTGTCAGCCTATTGCGATCCGTTTCTCCTTACCGGTTCGTTAGACGTCGTAAACAGATAGTCATTGCACATACTGATTGATTCACACAACATAACTTTACAGACAGGTAGAAGATACACCGGTTGTACTGCTCACCAAAATTTATCCCTGATCTGAAAGAAAAAATAGTACACTTTGTTTTTCAAACCCTCATAAACTTTTGCTCCATTACGGTGAAGTTGATAGAGTTCTTTTGGTTGAGTCTATTTCCTTTTCCGAAGCATTTCGACGCTTGTGATTGTATTGTATTGTATCGTATTGTATTGTGTTGCATTTTATTGTATTGTATTGTAGTGTATTTTATTGTATTGTATTGTATTGTAATAACTTCCGTAGGTATGAAGCCTACATTTCAGTTAAAAAATGTGCACAGTTTGGAGCAAGGGAGAAAAT
>UZAN01043506.1:18601-30187 GCA_900618425.1 Echinostoma caproni
CTACTACTACTACTACTACTACTACTACTACTACTACTACTACTACTACTACTACTACTACTACTACTACTCTTGCAATCACCGACACATTGTTCTGTGATGTGATAGGGGTGAGCCAAAATTGTGTTTCAGAAAACATGGAACGAACATGCTGATGAGCTGTGGCCAAAGGAGTAGTTTTATGGATGAGCCAAATCGAGCGCACATGATGATGGTTTTCCTGGGGTACTGGGACGGAAAAGTATTTAGCCTCTGTATACATGTCAATATTTCTGATTGGCCTTGAACTGCTCACATTCAGGTTGGGGACGGAAATCCTTAAACCTAGGTGACCACACGGTCGACTGCAAACAGTTTGAGCCCTAGTGAATGTAGTTCAAACAACTGAACTGAAACCACGGTCTGCGGGATACGGTCTAGTTATGGGTTTCACTACTTTCAGAGTTCGTTTATACTCCCAGTTAATGAACTATGACGAAATCAATGAAAGTGGACCGCGTCCTACAAATTGAGAAAGGTCATTATTATAGATTTTGTGAAACTGTTAGTTTTTCACATTTGATCAATTCAATTTTCCTTGGCACAGATTTTATCCCCTAGAAAAAAACCCATAGATTTTTAACTGCTCAAACTCATTCCATATAGGTGAAACTCCATAATATATGGTGTTTGAAATTTTTCCATCGAAACTCTAAATTTGGTGCATCAGCGGTTTGCCAAACTTTGCTTTTCATGCCTGAGAGTACAATCTGGATAAGTATCGAAAAAGCGGTAAAAAATCCTTCTAAGCACCGCAGGGAACACATCATCACTACCGTTATTTTGGAAGTATTCACTCATCGGCCGGAACCAGTATTCCACCATCAAAGCCATTCGAACCTGGTCCCTCCACCCGACAAAAGGTGTTAACGACTGTGCTGAATGTGTGTGTGTGTGTTGGAGCTGTAGACCGGAGGGAAGACGAAATTATTTGCGTACTTTGCCGAACACCAGTCTGCATGTGAGCGAAGAATTCGAGGGGGGAGAAAATAAAACAGTACAGATTTCGATTAGCTTTCCCCACTCCCACCTTCACCCCCAAAAAGCCGCCGCCCAATGTGCTCACAAAAACCGGCGATCTCGGAGAGTTGACCTTTCTCTATGATTGAGATTGGACGGCACAGGCGTTTAGCAATATCAGTACATGTGGATGTGGCGTTATTTTTTTTTTCAACTACTTTCAAGTACATGGAACAAATGCAACTCGGATTTAGCTAGCTGAAAGGATAATTTTAGTATCAGTGTACTTTTCACAGAAAGCATAGCACTGTGCACTGTGCATATTCATACTACAGAACAATAAAACAGTACTTGTTTGGACTTTATCTTCAGGTCTCTGCTTTTTTATTACATGCACTCCGGGAATTGAGATAGTAGTTGATTGTTTATTGACCCACTTTACTATCCACAGTTCGCCTGCGTTAAAACACCTGTTAACTATCACATTGGGTATTTCGGATTCTCTAACCATCAATCGAACAATGTTCTTCTACAAACAAGACCGGAATCCATCCATGCGTAATCCGATTATTCTTGATCGTTTATGATATTCCGCAAACTTCACAATTGACTATTTCACGTTAGGTGGGTGACCAGCATCCTTGTTGCATTCCCTAGTCAGAAGATCTCCGACAACATGGGACCTGTGTGCAGGTGCTCGAGTCCTTGGACGATACCTGGTAACGAATTCCAACACTTTCGGCGGAAACTGGGTGACGTACCAGTCTTCGGACGACTGTCTTTAGCTGTAAGAGCGGTACAGTAGCCGCATGATGGCTTTGGCCATGCACACATCCAACACCATCTGCTTTGCCAGACTGCACTCGCGTCGTAATTTGAGGTGACGCTTCATCAACCGGCGTCCAATAAGCCCATTGTTGTTGTTTGGGTCGAAACCGTACACCAATGTCTCAACACCACTGACGACCACCCAAACTGCACTGGAACGTCCAACATCATACCTGGCAAACATGATACGGCACCCAGTCACTCGAACTGCTTTCTGCTCTTCATTGAGTTGTTGGGGTACCCAGCGTGGGCAAATTTTTTTGAGCCCGTACTGCTCATGTGGGTTGGTGCTGATTGACGCTGATGAGATCCCGATGACTTTCGCCAACTGTACCAATTGTCACCCAAGCATCTCTCTCCATCATCGCTTGCACAACAGCAACGTTGTCCACTGTCGTGGCCTCCACAGGTCAACCACACAGTGTCTCATCATCCAGGGACTGCCTAACAAACTTGATTTCCGAAAACCACTCAAACACAATGCTTCTTGAAGGCATATCATCACCAAAGGCAGCTCGCAAACGATCCCCACTTTGATGCTGCTTTTGTTACTTTAAACCATATTTGTAGCTGTAGAAAATCATCGCCCTTCAGTGATATCGATTGAGTTCCATCGTTACAGTTCGAGTATAGCGACTCTGGTAGGAATTGTGAGTTGTGCTCTCGACTGTGTTGATATTTGGTTCTGTGTGTTATTTGCAATCACTAAGCAATATTCACAATAGATTACTGTTCTCGTTTTCTTTGGCCAGTCATCTGCACCTCCTCGTACTAGTCGTATACACTGCGTATCCAGAAACGTTTTGCTTATCCCTCATATGTGCCAAGCCCTCGGCTATCGCTTAATCTTTCTCCCTCGCCTAGCCCTCTAACTTTCGTGCGCTTTGCCATTGAACTTTGATTGTCCACTTTTACTAAAATGGATTATACAACTGTCACCCATTAAAGCGTAGAAGCCAGAAGGGTTTATTCGAGATAAAGGAAAAAGACAAACCAGGGTTATTTGAATAGATTCGGTGACACATTTGTGGCCTAAATGAAGATGGTCCGGCCGCAGGTGGTTTCATACTAAGCTGATGGAACCACTATGGATCGATTAGATCGCATACAGAGTTGGACAAGGGGAACAATATAATGCGAGGTGTTAACCTGATTTGCTGATTGAATTTCCGGGTGATCAGAAAATAGTGATCGAAAATAAAGTTTAGATATTTCAAAGTAAAAATGTGAACACCCAGCAAGATACACTTGAAACACCAAAGAACAATGAAAAACTGTACACAACCTTGTTAACGTTGCCTCGTTTCAAATTGACGAAGAAAACTGGATTGCATGTGAACGTCAGTTTCAAGAACATAGAGATCAAAACCCAAAGCACGTGTTTTCGTTAGCTGCGAGAACAGTCTGACTAGCTATCGGATGAAAACCTCAAATACAATCACATTCTTCCGAGACACATTCGCCTACAGCATGTGGTGCAGACTCAACAAGCAAATTATCGGGATAAGCATCAACTCAAATGAAAACTGATTCCATGCAACCAGGAGATCGTAGATAGCAGGCAGAACGGAAATTAGCTTTTCCCCCAAAAGAAAGGACCTCGCATATGACATTGAAATACCAAGATAAATTAAAATAACCATAACAAATAACCTCATTATGTCCGGGTTTTCATGTTGAACTTGAGAGCAGTGCACGGTACAAAACACAAGAAATATTCGTGGAATGCAAACAGTCACGAACGATCCTTATTTTTCCAACAAAGTGACTGCCCCTCGGAGAATCATTTAATAGCCGATGTTGTAATCATGGTAAAATTTGGTTTTGATCAAATGGTCATCATCGTCGAATTGATAATTTAAGTCAATATTTTTGAAACCAGAACAGACAGAACTTTAGCCATTATAGGCAGTAGATTACATTGGACGTTTTGATATTTTCAATCCCAAAAACAACCTAGTAATTTTGTGCTGTTTTGAGTAGTATCATTTTAAACAACCAACGGGTCCCTTTTTCCGCCAGATGCATAAGTACATTCAAAATTTTATGTTTGAGAACAATCTGCAATTAGGCCTCTAGTGGATCAGATAGTCTGTGGTGCTCGTGGCTTACGGGGCGACACGTTACATTTTCCGAACAACTATGACAAGTCAAGTTTCCCAGATGACGCCAAAAAAGTGTCTACGCGTTACAGCTTCTGGACGACGAGCCATAGGCCGAATGTTTCCAACAATCAGAAGCCGTGCCATTCAAACAGAAGCTGAATGACACCGAGAATACGAGCACATAAGTGCTAGAGGTTTGGATGACTAATAAACTTCGTTTATACATATTATTTAAATTCTCCGATTTCTTTCACCTCAGGAACTATTACTCCAGTGGTCTTTTCCTTGAGTCTCGGTCACATGGGATATTGTCGTGCAAGTGCCAATATGATTCAGTGCTTTTGTGGTGTCCGTGATTCAAAATGAATGATTCGTAATGCGTAATCTGTGCGTACTACAATCATAACATTGTGCTTCTAACCTCCAGACTATCCGTCTATGTCAATTTCAATATTTGCCACTCCCATTTCATTAGGGTTATATCATTCTGGAGAGAAAGATTAAACAAGATCACTGACGCTTGTTTTGGCAACTTGGTTGTTCTCTCATCATATATATATATATATATATATATATATCAATTGAGTTCAATTCGTTGCGGTTAGTACCACCTAATCCACTTATAAAACATCGAATCATAATACTAATTCATCAACGGAATGGTCCTGAAAGCGCTGTCCAAACAAATTGATCCGGTGTTACGAATGACATTTGTGACAAATATATGTATATACTACTGAAGTGTTAGCCACATAAAAGATCCATGGATTCATCAAACACTGCTCTACGTTCATATAATCTTGCTCTATCTCTGTCTCTGTCCAAACAGCACCACCTTTCCTGAATGATGTGATACAATCGAGCTCGGGTTATCTGTTTCTAAGGGAGAGAGAAAAGTACCACTTTCACCGCAAAGTATATATTTTCCCCCCACGTATGATATACACATTCAAAACACTTTCTTCGTTCAGTAACCGGTGTAATCGGCCTGATCGATCGACTGTATTTGATTCGAGGACACACTGGATAAAATGAATAAGCCATTGCTTGAACAATTAAACATATGCAGTACTGATCATGATTGATCGTGAATTGCACAAACCAATGAAAACAAATTGTGGACCACAGAGAAAAACAGAAACAAAACTGATGAACAGGAAAATGGCACTTAGCTATGCACTGCAACTGACGCTGATCTTTTCGTTTTTTCTTCAGGTTAATTTGTCTCGGATTAAGGCACTCAATCTGATCATTTTGAGACCACCTCAGTACGGGCAATCTCCAACAACGCTAAGTGGTTATCATCGTGACAAACACATAAAGACAAACGATATTTTAAAAAAACAATATTAAATGATAACCTCACAACAACAGATGTCACTGGTGGGTTCTCTCTCTCGTAAAACAGACTAATAAATCTACAAGCCTCCAGAAGCCTCAATATGGTCTAGGTTGGGTGTCTCGGTTGCGACAGATCACCCGTCCCTTGTACCTAGTGAAATTCTCCCATGAGACCAAGCACCTTAAATAGCTTCTGCCTCACTGCCTTCCAACAGCGGAGTTGTTTACCCACCAGAGTGAGAGGACGAAAAGCCGATATCGGGGGCTTTAACCGAGTCAGTGAACCACTAGCAGTTCACCCAGGAGAGTTTGCCGAAAACCCCGATGTCAAACCAACCAAAAAGAGGTGTACCAACCACACTCATTTACACCTTCCTAGTCGTGGTAGTGGTTACCCGGTTCGACTGGGTATCATGATGTGTTGGGCACTTTGGACGTTTGACCCTATCCAAAGTGCGTATGATCCGATGAACTAGACACCCGCCCGCAATGGATTGCGGTTTCCGCACACCGTCCCGCGGATCAAGCTTTGGTTAGCCGAAGGCTCCAGTTGTGAACTCCCTATGAAAATTCACTTGCTTTGGCCTGGGCAACCGAGCAGTATTGCTCCCAAAAATCTTCACGTTTGATGCCGACAGAGTGAAATCAAGGTTTCTGGGTCTACGTAAGCATTCGGCTTCAGGTGCAGACAATCTACATCCCCAACCGCATATTGCTCTTGCGGATCACATATATGAGCCACTATTTTTTCTGTTCCAAAGGATGTTTGACGCAACCGTGCTGCTCCAGTCATGGAGGCAAGGCATAATTTCTCCAATCTACAAAGGCGGCCGTCGTAGTGATCCAGCCAACAACCGCCCGGTGACACCCCTACCCGTTCTATCCAAAGTCATAGAATCCATCGTAGCGGATTTCTTGATGGAACACTTAGAGAAATACGACCTCCTGTCCCCACCTCAGTATGGATTCCGTCAAAAGAGATCATGTACTACCAATCTGATCCTGGCTCGCGATGAATGGACAAAGGCAGTAGACAAAGGCGATGCAGTTGATGTGGTTTACCTGGACTTCTCCAAAACGTTTGATCGGGTGAACCACAAAAAACTGCTCCGTAAACTGTACAGTTTTGGTATCAGAGACCTCACGCTTGATTGGATTACTGCGTTTCTCCAACAACGGACCATGTCGGTTCGAGTGTCTAATTCACTGTCAGCCGTTTCTCGCGGAGTCCCCCGGGGTTCTGTTCTTGGTCCGCGACCTTTTCTCTTGTTCATAAACGACCTACGAAAGGCCTAGGATCACAAACGTTATTGTTTGCAGACGACGTCAAACTCTGGAAGACAGTGGCAGAAAGTGGGGGTTCGCTGGAACTCCAGGAAACACTGAATGCAGCTCACAAATGGTTTATTGAGAACGACATCCAATTCAACGTCCCCAAGTGCAAGGTGATTTCGCTACGCCACCATGGGCGGTTTCCTTATCTTCTCGGAAACGAANGAACTACTGTTTCATGCATCAACGGAGAAGGAATTGAGTGTCATAGTCCACGAAGACCTGAGCTGTTCTGTTAACTGTTCCAGGGCGTCATCAACAGCACTCAAACATGTCGGTCTACTGAAACGTGTTTTCGGTCGTTTTGAACCATCTTTATTCTCATGTCAGCTGTCAGTATGCATCCGACCGCATATTGAGTATGCCATCCAAACTTATTATCCGTGGTTACAACGTGCTCATAAGATTTTGGAACGTCCACAAAGGCTCGCCACGAAGGTGATCAAAGGACTCTGTCATGATTCATATATGGGAAGACTGCAGTCATTGGGTCTATACTCTGCTCAGTATCGTCGGATTCTAGGAGACTTGATTTCAGTGTACCAAATATTACACAACCCAAACCACCCTTGTCGCTGACTTTTGACGTTGTCATCAAACGTTCACCTACGGGAAAATCCGTTCAAGTTAGTACTCCAAAAATCTCGACTGGACTGTCGACGTCATGCGTTTGCCATCAGAGTGCGCACTGCCTGGAATTCCCTACCATCTCATGTTGTATATGCCGATACGATTCGTTCTCTGAGGGTAAAACTTGACGAATCATTACCACACATTGCATTCTAACATCCATGAGAAGACAACCAAAACACAACCGAATGCAACATATGGAATTTTGTTCACCATTGTTACAGTTCAATTCGTGTTAACACCCTATGGGACAAGAAAAGCATCTGCTTGTAAGTAATGCCCATAATAAAACTTTGACTTTGACTTTGAAATCATGGAACTTTCTCTCTTTATCAAGGCTGTTGTGCCGTGATTTGTTTGCCACATAGTCTGAACTCAGACGTGTGTGAAAAAAAATATAAAAAACTACATGAATTTACAATAATAGTTTTGATTCGCAGTGAATTCTGGCATCGATAACTAATGAAAATGGTTATTAGAATGTGGTCCGTGAGGTATTTCATGCAGTAAAGTTGTTAAATTGGCCTCAAACCCCGGCGAGTTCTGCTTTCGTGATTAGGAGAGAAAATAGTCTACTCTGTCATTCTTTGGGTTTTCATGTACCTACATAAAGATTGAGGTTATTTGAACTTATCCGTGATTGATGTCATACGGGGATCGCATATGGCTTAAGCAGCAGAAAAATTCTCTCATACGTAACTGTAACCAATTAAATTGGGGAAGATGTGATGAAATCAGATCGTCTGCTACATGTGGTCGACCAGCCCCAGATGTTTGATATCGTATACTAGCTGCAGTCGAGGCGTTAGAAGTTTGCCTCCATAATCGTCCTCGTTTTGAAGCTGAAACAAGTTGAGACCACCCTCTCACCCACTCGCCAACATCCTACATTCCGATGGACCTAAACATTCGGAGCTGTAGTTACTAGCTTGTTGCTATGATTTGCTACCGGAATAGTTCAGAACACCAATTTAGCTAGTTTTCTCCTAAAACGAGGAATCACAGATTTTTCCTCCTCTTACAGAGTGAATTTATTAATTGTGTGGAATAAGAAAGGTGGCCTGAATCCGCTTATCTACCATCACCATTGCGATCGATCAATACTATAGGGTAGTTAGTCCTAGTATCTCATAGGCAGAATGAAACCGTACCAATCTCTCTCTCTCTCGGCACAGCTCATAGTTGCCAGGTCACTGCAATTAACTACTCCCACTTGACTGAACACCAGCCGTCCGATTTCGCCAATTCCAGGCACATGAGTATAATTAATAATAATAATATTAATAATAATAATAATAATTAATAATAGTGAGTTGTACAAATACGAATACTAATACAACGAGTAGTTGCCTTTTGTGATGATAAAAGGTACGATGATATAACAATAGTGTGAATCTATAACTTCCTTCTCCCATACTCCACACTCCAAATCACATAAGTAACACGGATCAAGCGTAAGATCCGGTGGAAATGTCAACCATATCCGGTTTTGTGAAACTGAGACAGAAAACAACAACAACAACAACAACAACAATCCTCATTTGATTGATCATTCAGTTCGTTTCCTCTTGACTATAGAAAATGGTGTTATATTAAATGTGACATAGTAGCCAGTTAATCAGTCATCAAAAATAAACGTGTTCGCTAAACTGCATTTTTCATTCAATGTGTGTTTCTGGTAAACTCCGGTGCTCGTTAACTTTCCTTCATTGCCAGGAAGAGAATTATGCAATCGATTTTCCGGTAGAGGGACGTTGTCAATCCGATAGTGTCTGAGATATGAAGTAGTGAAACCATTGGCTGGCCCTAACGGGATTCGATCAAGTATAGTAGTAGTAGTTGTTGTAGTATGCTAGACTTAGTATAGTATAGCATATATATAGTGCATAAAAATATCTCTAATGAATAAGATATGACTAGTGGAACATCCAATTATTCTGCCGTTTAACATGAACATTCTGAAAAGAAATCCCCAAGTATATTTAATTCTTGTTTGGCTGTAGCCACCATCATGTTGCTTGTTTGAATTTCATAAACCCTGTCAAAATGATGACTGATTATACAACTATTATTCATTCAATGAAAGGACGTAAGTTATATTAATAATTTATTATTTGTATCATTATTCCTTTGACATTACTAGCTTCCTCCCGTAGCGGAGGAAACTTTTGGCATAAAATGCGACTCGCACTTTGTTTTTCTTACGACAGTTCACCCCGTTGATGATTCGGTGTCATAGAGCTGGCAGCGAGTCTGCAGTATGTCGAATTGCGCAAGTTATTGAATTACACTTTAGTCAACTTGGAAACCAAGGTATTCGAGATGGAATTGGTACTCAACGTGTACGGTTCAATGACCTATGCATTTAGTTCAACTACGTTTCGTCGAGCCCTAGGGACTCCGCCTCAGCATCTGTTCCTGGTGGGTCATTTTCCTCTCTCCCTCTCTCGCACGCACACCGGGGTGAACAATAAATGCACTTCTCTCACCCGTAATCCCGATCCAGGCCTTCATAAAGTGCATAACCTTGAAGTTGCCTGTCAGCCTTCCACCTAAGTTGTGCGCCAGCGCACGCGAGTGTGAGAGAAACATGTACACAAGACTACGTGATGATTACGTTCCAACCACTTTCTAATAGAGCTAAGGTACATTCTATGGGGAGAGATAAACAGACAGGTCAGGGGATTTTATTTGGACTGTAACGCAGATATCCGCCCACAGGAAACTTTGGTTTTGGTGATCGGATCCCCTTTGTCGGCGTGCAGGTGTCCGTCCGTCTGTCGAGCGTTTCGCTCGAACCGTGCACGCAAAATTCGGCCGCACGAGGTTGTCTGCTGGCCGAGATATGCGTGTGTGCTAAACTTAACCGTATCGATCACTGGAGGGCAACGCTGGTCAAAAAGAACCGTGGGCATGCGTGTCGCCGATCGACACCGGAAAGGCCCCCGGGTGGTAAAATGAGAAAGCACCCGAACCCACCACAAAGCTGTATTTGTCATGTGTGTGTCTGTGTGTGCATGTGCCACTTGAATTCCAGACAAGACGCACCGGTAAAGATGAGAAACATGTGCAAACTACACCGCTTTACTCGATTTTTTGCGAGTGTATTGAAGAACATTTGAGAGTTACAGCATCTTCCACTTCTCGTAACTGAATGGGACGAACGCGACGTTGATACTGACCATCTGCGAAAACCATTTTTTGAACACCATTATTAGTAGTATTACGAAACAATAAAAAAATAGAATAGATCGGTGTTCCTGGACTAACATGCACCGGAAGCAATTTAGATCGTTCGTTAAAAATCATCACGTGGAATGTATCATCATCATCATCATCGGATCACGTGCTGCGTGACCTTAACCGACAGACCGGGCGCGCAGGCTCATTCAAAGTACATACAGCAGGACAACCAAGCAACCAATATATGCCAAAATGCTTGTGGAATGAATAGTGAACGTGCTTCAGATCAACGGTCAACCACCAGGGCCAAAATTAATGTGTGGTATTGGAGTGGCATCGATTTACCCTGTTTGGCCTTATGAGCGCGTAGGGCTGTAATAGACAGTATATTTGGGAGTGGCATCGAACGCACGTCTATGTTGCATTTCATCATATATACCATATTTTAGACAGTTGTGTACAAAACGGAACAAATAAAGAATGAGATCGTGTTGACTGATACGATAGACCCGTGAACAGTGCCGATGATGTCCCGTACAAAAGTGGTCTGTAAAGTGCAGGATTGCACAGTTTGTTTGGGATTGGCAACGATTTGGCAATTTCGATCAGCTGCTGATTCCGTGAAAGTCAAACCATGGAGAGACAATTTGCACTTGATACAACAAAATTCTGCACACACACAGACACACACATAGATCCAGGAAAGCAGCCGGATCAGCCGCTCGGTGATCAAGCGGGCAGCTTGTCAGGGTCCCAATTTTGAGACCCAGGATTGGTGCACTATATCGGGGATTGATGAGCTCGCGTAGCTGATAAGACACGACAAGGTCGAAAGAGCTGTTCACTGATTTCCGGCTTTGTAGTCCATGGTGTTGATCTGTTCGGTAGACGAAGTTCGTCATGCATGGTTTTCAGTAAATCAAAAATGCCCGTTACCACATTAAAAACAAAGTCCGCTTAGCGAAACAAGCTGTTTTTCGATGAATTCATTCACCGGTCCCGACGTCTATACAGGCTCTTTTTTGGGCTCCTCGATCTGCTTTTTTTTTTGATCGCATCAAACTAAGTACAGAAGGTATGCTAAGATTGTATAACTGATATTCATCTCGATTAGGCCATTGTTGTGTCCCTCGGGGATGGGATGCGTTTGTCCATCCGAGACAACGAC